>JAODUO010008827.1:0-16749 GCA_025642075.2 Ridgeia piscesae
CGAAATTTTCAGAATTTCTAAACGTAACAATCCAATTAAGCTAATAATGTACCCATGAACGAATGTTTGTAAAGTAATGAAAGATAGTCGTTTTTGTTACCCGAATATACCAAAGTTTGCTTGTACAAAATAGTCCTTGTTTATCAAAACAGTACAAATTTCAGCCAAAAGTAACTTATTTACGTGAACTTATTTTATAATATCCAGAAATCTTACTGAGTTCGTTTTCACCAAATATTCACGTTTTCACGTACAAATTACCTTTTACCAAAAACAATTTCCGTTTAAGAACTTTGCTACATTTTAAATGTATCCCATTTCTGAAATAATATAGTTATATTTTTTTAGTTATAGCCATAATTACTAGATTTAATATGTAAAATTTAGACCTTGCTATACGTAAACATATTGTAATTCAGCCAAACGTAACATAGTACTATTAACGATATTCGTAAAAGATATGGAAATGAATGTTCGTTTTAGTTCCCGAATATACCAATGTTAGTGTACAAAAATAGTCGTTTAATTAAAAAGTCAACAAATTTCAGCCAAAAGTACCTTATTACCTGAATCGTATTTTTTAACGATTCAGAAATTATTGTCGTTTTCACCAGTAATATTCACGTTTTCACATACAAATTACCTTTTACCAAAAACAATTTCCGTTTAAGAACTTTGCTACATTTTAATATGTATCCATTTTGAAATTATAAGTTATAATTTTTTTAGTTATAGCCATAACTAACCCGTAAGTTGAAAACGTAAATTTAGACCTTGCTATACGTAAACTATTGTACAATTTCAAGAAATACCATAGTACTATTAAACATCTTTGTTAAACAATAGAAATAGCTTGTCGAATATTAGTTACGCGTATAGTACCCGAAAAGTTTACGAAAAGAAAATCTAGTCAATGAAACATAAAATTCACCAAAAGTACCAATTTACGAAATCTATTTATTTAACAATACAGAAATCGTAATGGTCCTTTTATCCAGTAATAACTACGCTTTTCACACGTACAAAGTTAGCCCTTTTACCAAAACATTTCCGTTTTACCATAACTTTCCAACGTATTTAATAAGTCATCATTTCCTGAATTATATAAGTTTACTTTGTTTATTACAGAAATTAACGTTTACATTTAATATAAATCCAGATTTTACCGAAAACATTCCACGAATTATCCAAACTAAAAATGACTATGAAACTCAATTTATCAAAGATACGAATCAATTGTCCTTAAAGTCACTAATTACCCAATTAGAAACTTACCACAATTTCTTGTAAACCTAAACATCACTACAAACCTAACCAAATACTATAAACAATATTTGGAAATCGTATGGTTCGTTTTCCTGTTAACGCCGAAATTATGCCCGATCATAGTGGAGAGTGGTACAAAGAATAGTGCTTGTTTTACAGAAATCTATTCTACGAATTTCAGCCAAACGTAACCAAAAGTACCTCATTGAAGACGTAATCATATTGTCAAACAATAATGGAAATCGCATGGTTCGTTTATTAGTTACCGCCGTAGTTATACCCGAAGAGAGTTTAGCGTTGTACAAGAAATAGTCCTTGTTTACTCGAAAACAGTGCGACAAATTTCAGCCAAAAGTAACCAATATTAGCTCGCTGAAGTCTTCATCTTATTATCAAACAATCACAGAAATCTTATGGTTCGTTTTACTGATATCGCAGTAATTACTCCTGACGATCGTTCAGCACGGTACGAAGATTAGCCCTTTTTTCACCAAAAACAATTTCACGGTTTATAGCCAAACTTTACCTAACGTATCTCGTTACAGATGTCATCCCATTTGCTGACAATAATAATAGTGTTGTTAATTTTTTTAATTATAGCCATAATTACACCCGTGAAGAGTTGAATATGGTATAAAGTTTAGACCTTGTTTTACTGAAAACTATTCTATGAATTTCAGCCAAACGTAACCAAAAGTACCTCATTCAAGACGTAATCATATTGTCAAACAATAATGGAAATCGCATGGTTCGTTTATTAGTTACCGCCGTAGTTATACCCGAAGAGAGATGAGCGTTGTACAAGAAATAGTCCTTGTTTAATCGAAAACAGTGCGACAAATTTCAGCCAAAAGTAACCAATATTAGCTCGCTGAAGTCTTCATCTTATTATCAAACAATCACAGAAATCGTATGGTTCGTTTTACTGATATCGCAGTAATTACTCCTGACGATCGTTCAGCACGGTACGAAGATTAGCCCTTTTTTCACCAAAAACAATTTCACGGTTTGTAGCCAAACTTTACCAAACGTATCTCGTTACAGATGTCATCACATTTCCTGACAATAATAATGTGTTGTTCATTTTTTTAATTATAGCCATAACTACACCCGTGAAGAGTTGAATATGGTACAAAGAATAGTGCTTGTTTTACAGAAATCTATTCTACGAATTTCAGCCAAACGTAACCAAAAGTACCCCATTGAAGACCTAATCATATTGTCAAACAATAATGGAAATCGCATGGTTCGTTTATTAGTTACCGCCGTAGTTATACCCGAAGAGAGTTGAGCGTTGTACAAGAAATAGTCCTTGTTTACTCGAAAACAGTGCGACAAATTTCAGCCAAAAGTAACCAATATTAGCTCGCTGAAGTCTTCATCTGATTATCAAACAATAACAGAAATCGTATGGTTCGTTTTACAGATATCGCAGTAATTACACCTGACGACCGTTCAGCACGGTACAAAGATTAGCCCTTTTTTCACCAAAAACAATTTCACGGTTTGTAGCCAAACGTATCTCGTTACAGATGTCATCCCATTTACTGACAATAATAATAATCGTGTTGTACGTTTTTTTAATTACAGCCATAATTATACGCGTGGACAGTTTATTATAAAGTTTAGACCTTGTTTTACCGAAAACTATTCCACGAATTTCATCCAAACGTAACCAATAGTACTTGATTGAAGACTTCATCATATTATAAAACAATAACAGAAATCGCATGGTTCGCTTCAAAGATACCGCCGTAATTATACCCAAAGAGGAGTGTTTTACTACAATTGTCCTTGTTTAGTCGAAAACTATTCCACGAATTTCAGCCAAACCTAACCAAAATTACCTCACTGAAGACCTAATCATACTATGAAACGATAATGCTGTACAGCAGAGCTAGCAGACAACAGTCACGCTGTACAGCCGATCTAGCAGACAACAGTCACGCTGTACAGCTGAGCTAGCAGACAACAGTCACGCTGTACAGCTGAGCTAGCAGACAACAGTCACGCTGTACAGCTGAGCTAGCAGACAACAGTCACGCTGTACAGCCGAGCTAGCAGACAACAGTCACGCTGTACAGCCGAGCTAGCAGACAACAGTCACGCTGTACAGCCGAGCTAGCAGACAACAGTCCCGCTGTACAGCCGAGCTAGCAGACAACAGTCCCGCTGTACAGCCGAGCTGGCAGACAACAGTCACGCTGTACAGCCGATCTAGCAGACAACAGTCACGCTGTACAGCTGAGCTAGCAGACAACAGTCACGCTGTACAGCTGAGCTAGCAGACAACAGTCACGCTGTACAGCTGAGCTAGCAGACAACAGTCACGCTGTACAGCCGAGCTAGCAGACAACAGTCACGCTGTACAGCCGATCTAGCAGACAACAGTCACGCTGTACAGCTGAGCTAGCAGACAACAGTCACGCTGTACAGCCGATCTAGCAGACAACAGTCACGCTGTACAGCTGAGCTAGCAGACAACAGTCACGCTGTACAGCCGATCTAGCAGACAACAGTCCCGCTGTACAGCCGATCTAGCAGACAACAGTCACGCTGTACAGCCGATCTAGCAGACAACAGTCACGCTGTACAGCCGATCTAGCAGACAACAGTCCCGCTGTACAGCCGATCTAGCAGACAACAGTCACGCTGTACAGCCGATCTAGCAGACAACAGTCACGCTGTACAGCTGAGCTAGCAGACAACAGTCACGCTGTACAGCCGATCTAGCAGACAACAGTCACGCTGTACAGCCGATCTAGCAGACAACAGTCACGCTGTACAGCTGAGCTAGCAGACAACAGTCACGCTGTACAGCCGATCTAGCAGACAACAGTCACGCTGTACAGCAGAGCTAGCAGACAACAGTCACGCTGTACAGCCGATCTAGCAGACAACAGTCACGCTGTACAGCTGAGCTAGCAGACAACAGTCACGCTGTACAGCCGATCTAGCAGACAACAGTCACGCTGTACAGCTGAGCTAGCAGACAACAGTCACGCTGTACAGCTGAGCTAGCAGACAACAGTCACGCTGTACAGCCGATCTAGCAGACAACAGTCACGCTGCAGAGTTGATCGAGCAGACAACAGTCACGTTGTAATAAAGTTGAGGGTTAGCAGAGCCAGCCAGCTCACGCTGTATGCCGATCTGGCAGAGCCAATAGTCACGCTGTAATGGCGCTGAATGGTATCAGTCACGCCGTAAGAATAGCTAGTGATGGTCATCATGCCAGGATAGTTTATTAGCAGATACGTCACGCTGTACAGCCGAGTTGTTAAGACACAGTCACGTTGCAGTTGGCAGATAAACAGTCACGCTGTTAGCAGATATCGAAGGTTCCGCTTTACGAGTCGCACTGGCTGCATCGGAACGCCATGAGACACGATTCAGCAGCATCATCAGTTATGCAGCATAGTTGAGCCAGCAGACAACAGCCACAGCTGCATAGTTATTAGTAGATAACAGTCACGTTGTACAGCTGAGCTACAATAGCTTACAGCAGACACAAATAATGCTGTACAGTTGAGCCAGCTACATCAACAGTCCTGAAAATAGCAGATAACAGTCACGCTGTACAGCCGATCTAGCAGACAACAGTCACGCTGTACAGCAGAGCTAGCAGACAACAGTCACGCTGTACAGCCGATCTAGCAGACAACAGTCACGCTGTACAGCTGAGCTAGCAGACAACAGTCACGCTGTACAGCCGATCTAGCAGACAACAGTCACGCTGTACAGCTGAGCTAGCAGACAACAGTCACGCTGTACAGCCGAGCTAGCAGACAACAGTCACGCTGTACAGCTGAGCTAGCAGACAACAGTCACGCTGTACAGCCGATCTAGCAGACAACAGTCACGCTGTACAGCTGAGCTAGCAGACAACAGTCACGCTGTACAGCCGATCTAGCAGACAACAGTCACGCTGTACAGCTGAGCTAGCAGACAACAGTCACGCTGTACAGCCGATCTAGCAGACAACAGTCACGCTGTACAGCTGATATGACAACAAACATGCCGTATTGCTGAGTTAGCAGACAACCAAACAGCTGTACAGCCGAGTTAGCAGACAATAGTCACGCAGATAACAGTCGCGCGGCCAAAGATCTAGCAGATACACAGTCACGCTGCGCTGCTCGCCGATCTAGCAGACAATAGTCACGCTTGAGACAGTCACGCCGCTACAGTTGCCCAGTCACGCAGTTGATCTGAAAGAGATTAACAGTCACGCCAGTACGCCAGCATGGTCAGTTCATGCTGGCCAGTTGAGTTAGTGACACAGTCACGTTGTACAGCCGAGCCAGCAGACAGCCAGTCACGTTGTAATAAAGCGATCTAGCAGATATCACGCCGTACAGCTGAGCGTTAAGCACAATAACACGTTGGTACGCGCCGATCGAACAGACAATTTCCTGGCCGCAACGTTTGACTGAAGAGATTGAACCAGCGATCTGGCGAGCGATCGGGAATCACCAACGTCGCACAGCCGATCGAACTGCGCGCTGGCAATGGTTTCGATTATCCAGAAGCCACGATTAACCGAAGTCACAGCCAGGCCGAGCCGATCTGGCAGACGGCGCCATGAACTGCCGTACAGACGCTAGCGTCAAACAACGCCGCGCACGCTCGATCCCAGACGGCCAGTCACGCCGTACAGCCGAGAGATCTGCAGCCATATAAACAGGCAATCCCGCCGTAGCGCGCTGATCTAGCAGACAATTAGTCACGTTGCATGTTGAGCAAGAGAGATTACCAGTCACGGGCTGTACAGCCGCAGTAAATCGTCACGCTGTACGTTGAAGCCAGCAGATCGTCACGCCGTACAGCTGATCGGCGAGATAACATCACGCCAGTAGCCAGCTGAGCCAGCAGACACAGTCACGCTGTACAGCTGAGCTGCAGACAATAAACGCCGAGCTCAGCAGAGTAACAGTCACGTTGCATAAGCGATTTCAGCGATAATAGGATCACGTTGTAGCTAGCTGATAGCAGATTAAGAGACAATAGTCACGTTGTACGCCGATCAGCAGCACAGTCCCGCTGCAGCGATTCAGCAGACAGTTGCAATGTGATTCAGCAGACAACAAATACGCTGCATAAAGCCGATCCAGCAGCATAATCATCCCGCTGTACAGCCGATTCAGCGAGACACAGTCACGCTGCGGGTTTGCGCTGACGATTAACAGTCGGGCCGCCGTAGCCAGCCGATATCATCACGTTGCATGTCGACATCCCGCTACGATCTAGCAGATGCTGTACAGCCGATTCAGTTGACAACAGTCACGCTGTACAGCTGAGCTAGCAGACAACAGTCACGCTGTACAGCCGATCTAGCAGACAACAGTCACGCTGTACAGCAGAGCTAGCAGACAAGAACAATGTTGCGAATCCAGCAGATTACCAGTCACGCTGTACTGATCGGCAGACACATCGTCGCTGTACGTTGAGCTAGCAGACAATACAGCTGCCGCCGATCTGTTAAGAGACAATCATCAATGCTGCGGCCGCCGATCTAGCAGACAACAGCTCCGGTACAGCCGATCTGTTAGACAATAAACATTTTCACGTATGTTTGATCAGCAGATCACGTTGTACAGCGCCGACGACAGAGCTAGCAGATACAGTCATGCCAGTGGCCGAGTTGCAGACACAGTTGCAGGTTTGACGAGAGATTCAATCGTCACGCCACAGCCGATCCAGCAGACAACCGTTCACGTTGTGCAGTTGAGTTCAAGCAGATAATCGTCACGCTGTTGCTGATCCAGCAGATCTAGCAGACACATCACGCTTGCACAGTTGAGCTAGCAGATAATAGTCACGCTGTACAGTTGAAAGCTAGCAGACAACATCACGTTGTACTGCCGACTAAACAATAAATCACGCTGTACAGTTGAGCAGCAGATGGTACGAACAATACGTATAGCCGATCTAGAGATATCACGTTGTACAGCAGCATCACGCTACAGCGAGGTTAGCAGATTGAACAATGCTGTACAGTTGAGCAGACAACAGTCATAATTGTTAATAGCTGAGCTAGCAGATTAAACAGTCACGCCAGTATTTGCGCTAGCAGACAGCCAGTCACGTTGCAGCCAGCAGAGTTAGCAGATTACTGGCCACGCTGATCTAGCAGATCGATCTAAAGAGACAATAGTCTACGGGCTGCGGTTAGCAGATTGCCGCCGCGTTGAGCGAACCAGGCCGAGATAGCAGAAATACGCATAAAGTCGATCTGTTACATGTCATCGCGCCAGTACGCCGAGTTGCGAAACACGAGTTCAGCAGACACAGTCTGCCGCCGTATTAAAGCTGAGCCAGCAGACAATCGTCCCGTTGCAGCGCCGAAGCCAGCGATCGTCAATCACGCCGTAATAGTTATTAAGACAGCCGGCTGCAGCGCCGATTCCAGCAGACACCGAACACGCCAGCAAGCCGAGTTACAGCGACGTAAACAGCCGCCAGTACAGCTGAGTCAGCAGATACCGTTTCGCCGCCGTGCCGATCTGTTAACACACGGTTGATCACGCTGCATAAGTTGAGCAAGAGATACCAGTCACGCTGTACAGCGATCTATCACGCCAGGCATACAAGCAGACAACAAACAGGTCGCCGTGGTACGCTGAGCTAGCAGACACAAAACAATGCTGTACAGCTGAGCTGGTATTGCATGTTGAAGTTCAGCAGAGACAATAGTCACGTTGTACAGCTGAGTTCAGCAGACAATAGTCCGCTGTACAGCCGCGCTAGCAGACACATCACGCTGTACGCCGAGTTAGCAGACAAGTCCCGTTGTACGGCAGAGCCAGCAGATTACAGTCACAGTACAGCTGATCTAGCAGACAACAGTCACGCTGCACAAGCTGTTAAGCAGATAATGTAAAGTCACGCCAGCTGATCTAGCAGACAGTTCACGTATTGCTGAGTTAAAGAGATTAAGTTCAAGCTGAGTTAAGAGACACAGTCACGCCGATCTGTTAAGATTACCAGTCACAGCTGCACAGCTGAGTTAGCAGACACAGTCACGTCAAGAGTTGATCAGACGAATACTGCAGCCAGTTGAGCCAAGAGATTACCAGTCACGCCGTACGTTTACAGAACACGGTAATGATGAAGAGACAACAAACACTCGTACAGCATAGCAGATTGGTCAGCCCACAGCTGTTGAACTAGCAGACACAGTCACGTTGTACAGCTGATCTAAAGCAGACAATAAACAATGCTGTACGTTTTTGCAGACAATAGTCACGCTGTACAGTTGAGCTGTTGCGCGGATCGTCAGGTCACGTTGTATTGAGATATACAGTTGAGCTAGCAGATTAACAGTCACGTTGCATGCGCTGCCAAGAGACAATGCATGCTGAGCTAAGAGATATTGAGACAATGAAACACGCTGCACAGCCGAGCTCAGCAGATCACGCTTTCAGAACAGCCGAGCTAGCAGACAACAGTCCCGCTTGTCAGTCCTGCTGTAGCGCTTTCTGAGCAAGAGACACAGTCACGCTGCACAGCCGATCAGCAGACAATATCACGTACAGTTGAGCTGGGGCAGATAATAGTCACGCTAGCAGACAACAGTCCTGCCACAGTTGCGTTAGCAGTGATGTCAGCGTACGCGTTAGCAGATACTCAGTCCCTGTACAGGGAGCAGCAGACTACCAGTCACGCTGTACTCTAGCAGAGGGACAGTCACGCTGTACAGCTGAGCAGCAGACATCACGCCGCTGTATAGCTGATTTCCAGCAGACACAGTCACGCTGTACAGTTGAGCTAGCAGACAGTCACGTTGCATGTTTTCGATCTGCCTGTCATCATGCTGTACAGCAGAGGCTAGCAGATTACATCACGTTGTACAGCTGATCTAGCAGACAATAGTCACGCTACTAGCTGAAGTTGCAGACACATCACGTCATGTGTTACTTGCAGATGGCCAGTCACGCTGTATACAGCTGAGCTCTAGCTATGACACAGTCACGCTACTAAAGGCTGAGTTGCAGACACCAGTCACGCTTGAGCAGCAGATACACACACAGCCGCTGTACTGAGGCCGAGCTGAGATTCACCAGGTTCACGCTGCAGCTGAGATTAGCAGGCAGATTCACACAGCCATAATAAAGGATCTAGCAGATGGGTCATCACGCTGTACAGCTGACGCAGAGCACAGTCACGCTGTACAGCTGAGCTAGCAGACAACAGTCACGCTGTACAGCCGATCTAGCAGACAACAGTCACGCTGTACAGCTGAGCTAGCAGACAACAGTCACGCTGTACAGCCGATCTAGCAGACAACAGTCACGCTGTACAGCTGAGCTAGCAGACAACAGTCACGCTGTACAGCTGAGCTAGCAGACAACAGTCACGCTGTACAGCCGATCTAGCAGACAACAGTCACGCTGTACAGCTGAGCTAGCAGACAACAGTCACGCTGTACAGCTGAGCAAGAGACAATAGTCAATACAGTTGAGCTAAGCAGACACAGTCACGTTGCAATAGCTGATCTAGCAGATAATATCCAGATCTAGCAGATAATAGTTCACGGAGCTGGGCAATCTGAAACACGCTGTACAAAGTTGATCTGCAGACAATATCCCGTTGTACAGCTGATTTCCGGTTGGTCACAGACACTCAGTCACACAGGGCACAGCCGATCTAGAAGATCCCAGCTGCAGCAGTTGATCTAGCAGCACACCAGCTCTCAACGCTGTACAGCTGAAAGGCAGACAATCAGTCACGCTGTAGCTAGCAGACACAGTCACGCTGGGTAGCGCTGATCAGCAGCATTGGTCAGTCGCTGTACAGCTGAGCTAGCAGACAACAGTCACGCTGTACAGCTGAGCTAGCAGACAACAGTCACGCTGTACAGCTGAGCTAGCAGACAACAGTCACGCTGTACAGCTGAGCTAGCAGACAACAGTCACGCTGTACAGCTGAGCTAGCAGACAACAGTCACGCTGTACAGCTGAGCTAGCAGACAACAGTCACGCTGTACAGCCGATCTAGCAGACAACAGTCACGCTGTAAATGCTGAGCAGACAGTCACGTTGGGCTGAGCAGCAGATACACAGTCACGTTGTACTGCTGATCTAGCAGACAACATTCCGCTGCGTTCAGCTGATCTAGCAGCATAATCGTCACGCTGCGCCGATTTCTAGCAGACACCAGTCACGCTGTGGTTGCTGATCTAGCAGCATTGTTCAGGTCCCGCTGTGCCAGCTCGACTTAGCAGACACAGTCACAATAGCCGATTTAAAGGGACAATAGTCACGCTGTACAGTTGAAAGGGGCAGACATCACGCGCACAGTCCCGCTGTACAGCCGATCTAGCAGACAACAGTCACGCTGTACAGCCGATCTAAAGCAGAGCTAGCAGTCCTGCTGTACAGCCGATACCCAGCAGACAACAGTCACGTTGCATAGCAGCATAACAGTCACGTTGCACAGCCGATTCCAGCAGACACAGTCACGTTGTACAGTAGAGCTACGATGGCGAACACGCCGGCATGTTGAACTAGCAGACAATAAGCTGCCGATCTACAGACACAGCCACGCTGCATGCTGAGCTAGCAGACACAGTCCCGCCGTTGTACAGCCGAGACAACAGTCACGCTGTACAGCTGATTTAGCATACCAGTCACGCTACAGCAGACACGTCACGCTACAGCTGATCTAGCAGATAACAGTCCCGCTGTACGGATCTAGCAGATAATTAGTCACGATTGAGCTAGCAGACACCGTCACGCTGGCCAGCTGAGCTAGCAGACACAAAACAACGCCGTATCGCCAGCTAAGATAGCTGATCTAGCAGGTTGAGCAGCAGACACCAGTCACGCTGTATAGCCGATCTAGCAGACACAAACGCCGTACAGCAGAGCTAGCAGACAACAGTCACGCTGTACAGCTGAGCTAGCAGACAACAGTCACGCTGTACAGCTGAGCTAGCAGACAACAGTCACGCTGTACAGCTGAGCTAGCAGACAACAGTCACGCTGTACAGCAGAAAGCACAGTCTACGCTGTATAGAGCAAGCAGATAACAGCCACGCTGTGTTAAAGGATTCCAGCAGACAATTGTCGCTGTATAGCCGATCTAAAAAGCACAGTCGCGCTGAGCAGACAATAGTCTCACGCTGCACATTAGCAGACAAAATAGTCACGCCAGCCAGCTGAGCTAGCAGATTATCAGTCACGCCAGGCCAGCCGGGTTAGCAGTAGCTCACAAATCTGCTGTTAAAGCGAGTTAGCAGATAACAAATCCCCGCTGCGTTAAGTAGACAATAAATCACGCTGCAAGCCGCTGAGCTACAGATTACAGTCACGCTACAGCCGAGGCCAAGCACGTCAGTCACGCTGAGTTGGAACAGTCCGTTGCAGTTGAGCTAGCAGACAATAGTCACGCTGTACAGCCGAGTTCAGCAGATTAATAGTCACGTTGTAGCTGAGCTAGTGAGATAATAGTCACAGCTAGCAGATTAAATGTTTCATGTTGAGCAGAGACACAACACGCTGCACAAGCAACTAGCAGACAATCAGTCACGCTGTATGTTGAAAGTTAGCAGATAATTATCCCGCCGCTGATAGCAGATTAATATCGTTACAGGCCAGATTCATAGACATCAGGTCACGCTGCAGCTGAGCTAGTAGATACCAGTCCCCAAAGCTGCGCCGAGCTAGCAGACACAACACGCTGTACAAATGAGTAGCTTACGTTGTCGCCGCTTGCATATTATATATTTATTAATAAAGATATTATCATTATTAAATATATTGTATATTAATATCGCCTCTATTATATTATATCATCAAATCACGCCGTACAAACGACTACATGACACACACGCCGTACAGCAGAGTCTGAGACACCAGTCACGCTGTACAGCCGATCTAGCAGACAACAGTCACGCTGTACAGCCGAGCTAGCAGACAACAGTCACGCTGTACAGCAGAGCTAGCAGACAACAGTCACGCTGTACAGCCGATCTAGCAGACAACAGTCACGCTGTACAGCCGAGCTAGCAGACAACAGTCACGCTGTACAGCTGAGCTAGCAGACAACAGTCCCGCTGTACAGCCGAGCTCGGCTGTACAGCGTGACTGTTGTCTGCTAGCTCGGCTGTACAGCGTGACTGTTGTCTGCTAGCTCAGCTGTACAGCGTGACTGTTGTCTGCTAGCTCAGCTGTACAGCGTGACTGTTGTCTGCTAGATCGGCTGTACAGCGTGACTGTTGTCTGCTAGCTCTGCTGTACAGCGTGACTGTTGTCTGCTAGCTCGGCTGTACAGCGTGACTGTTGTCTGCTAGATCGGCTGTACAGCGTGACTGTTGTCTGCTAGCTCTGCTGTACAGCGTGACTGTTGTCTGCTAGATCGGCTGTACAGCGTGACTGTTGTCTGCTAGCTCTGCTGTACAGCGTGACTGTTGTCTGCTAGCTCTGCTGTACAGCGTGACTGTTGTCTGCTAGCTCGGCTGTACAGCGTGACTGTTGTCTGCTAGCTCAGCTGTACAGCGTGACTGTTGTCTGCTAGCTCAGCTGTACAGCGTGACTGTTGTCTGCTAGCTCGGCTGTACAGCGGGACTGTTGTCTGCTAGCTCGGCTGTACAGCGTGACTGTTGTCTGCTAGATCGGCTGTACAGCGTGACTGTTGTCTGCTAGCTCAGCTGTACAGCGTGACTGTTGTCTGCTAGCTCAGCTGTACAGCGTGACTGTTGTCTGCTAGATCGGCTGTACAGCGTGACTGTTGTCTGCTAGCTCAGCTGTACAGCGTGACTGTTGTCTGCTAGCTCTGCTGTACAGCGTGACTGTTGTCTGCTAGCTCGGCTGTACAGCGTGACTGTTGTCTGCTAGCTCGGCTGTACAGCGTGACTGTTGTCTGCTAGCTCGGCTGTACAGCGTGACTGTTGTCTGCTAGCTCAGCTGTACAGCGTGACTGTTGTCTGCTAGCTCGGCTGTACAGCGTGACTGTTGTCTGCTAGCTCAGCTGTACAGCGTGACTGTTGTCTGCTAGCTCGGCTGTACAGCGTGACTGTTGTCTGCTAGCTCAGCTGTACAGCGTGACTGTTGTCTGCTAGATCGGCTGTACAGCGTGACTGTTGTCTGCTAGATCGGCTGTACAGCGTGACTGTTGTCTGCTAGCTCAGCTGTACAGCGTGACTGTTGTCTGCTAGCTCAGCTGTACAGCGTGACTGTTGTCTGCTAGCTCGGCTGTACAGCGTGACTGTTGTCTGCTAGATCGGCTGTACAGCGTGACTGTTGTCTGCTAGCTCAGCTGTACAGCGTGACTGTTGTCTGCTAGCTCTGCTGTACAGCGTGACTGTTGTCTGCTAGCTCTGCTGTACAGCGTGACTGTTGTCTGCTAGCTCAGCTGTACAGCGTGACTGTTGTCTGCTAGATCGGCTGTACAGCGTGACTGTTGTCTGCTAGCTCAGCTGTACAGCGTGACTGTTGTCTGCTAGCTCGGCTGTACAGCGTGACTGTTGTCTGCTAGCTCTGCTGTACAGCGTGACTGTTGTCTGCTAGATCGGCTGTACAGCGTGACTGTTGTCTGCTAGCTCAGCTGTACAGCGTGACTGTTGTCTGCTAGATCGGCTGTACAGCGTGACTGTTGTCTGCTAGCTCGGCTGTACAGCGTGACTGTTGTCTGCTAGCTCAGCTGTACAGCGTGACTGTTGTCTGCTAGCTCAGCTGTACAGCGTGACTGTTGTCTGCTAGATCGGCTGTACAGCGTGACTGTTGTCTGCTAGCTCTGCTGTACAGCGTGACTGTTGTCTGCTAGCTCAGCTGTACAGCGTGACTGTTGTCTGCTAGATCGGCTGTACAGCGTGACTGTTGTCTGCTAGATCGGCTGTACAGCGGGACTGTTGTCTGCTAGCTCAGCTGTACAGCGTGACTGTTGTCTGCTAGATCGGCTGTACAGCGTGACTGTTGTCTGCTAGCTCAGCTGTACAGCGTGACTGTTGTCTGCTAGATCGGCTGTACAGCGTGACTGTTGTCTGCTAGATCGGCTGTACAGCGTGACTGTTGTCTGCTAGATCGGCTGTACAGCGGGACTGTTGTCTGCTAGCTCGGCTGTACAGCGTGACTGTTGTCTGCTAGATCGGCTGTACAGCGTGACTGTTGTCTGCTAGCTCAGCTGTACAGCGTGACTGTTGTCTGCTAGATCGGCTGTACAGCGTGACTGTTGTCTGCTAGCTCGGCTGTACAGCGGGACTGTTGTCTGCTAGCTCGGCTGTACAGCGTGACTGTTGTCTGCTAGCTCAGCTGTACAGCGTGACTGTTGTCTGCTAGATCGGCTGTACAGCGTGACTGTTGTCTGCTAGATCGGCTGTACAGCGGGACTGTTGTCTGCTAGATCGGCTGTACAGCGTGACTGTTGTCTGCTAGATCGGCTGTACAGCGTGACTGTTGTCTGCTAGATCGGCTGTACAGCGGGACTGTTGTCTGCTAGATCGGCTGTACAGCGTGACTGTTGTCTGCTAGCTCAGCTGTACAGCGTGACTGTTGTCTGCTAGCTCAGCTGTACAGCGTGACTGTTGTCTGCTAGCTCAGCTGTACAGCGTGACTGTTGTCTGCTAGATCGGCTGTACAGCGTGACTGTTGTCTGCTAGCTCGGCTGTACAGCGTGACTGTTGTCTGCTAGCTCAGCTGTACAGCGTGACTGTTGTCTGCTAGCTCAGCTGTACAGCGTGACTGTTGTCTGCTAGATCGGCTGTACAGCGTGACTGTTGTCTGCTAGCTCAGCTGTACAGCGTGACTGTTGTCTGCTAGATCGGCTGTACAGCGTGACTGTTGTCTGCTAGCTCGGCTGTACAGCGTGACTGTTGTCTGCTAGCTCAGCTGTACAGCGTGACTGTTGTCTGCTAGATCGGCTGTACAGCGTGACTGTTGTCTGCTAGATCGGCTGTACAGCGTGACTGTTGTCTGCTAGATCGGCTGTACAGCGTGACTGTTGTCTGCTAGATCGGCTGTACAGCGGGACTGTTGTCTGCTAGATCGGCTGTACAGCGTGACTGTTGTCTGCTAGCTCAGCTGTACAGCGTGACTGTTGTCTGCTAGATCGGCTGTACAGCGTGACTGTTGTCTGCTAGATCGGCTGTACAGCGTGACTGTTGTCTGCTAGCTCAGCTGTACAGCGTGACTGTTGTCTGCTAGCTCAGCTGTACAGCGTGACTGTTGTCTGCTAGATCGGCTGTACAGCGTGACTGTTGTCTGCTAGATCGGCTGTACAGCGTGACTGTTGTCTGCTAGCTCAGCTGTACAGCGTGACTGTTGTCTGCTAGCTCAGCTGTACAGCGTGACTGTTGTCTGCTAGATCGGCTGTACAGCGTGACTGTTGTCTGCTAGCTCAGCTGTACAGCGTGACTGTTGTCTGCTAGATCGGCTGTACAGCGTGACTGTTGTCTGCTAGCTCAGCTGTACAGCGTGACTGTTGTCTGCTAGATCGGCTGTACAGCGTGACTGTTGTCTGCTAGATCGGCTGTACAGCGTGACTGTTGTCTGCTAGCTCGGCTGTACAGCGTGACTGTTGTCTGCTAGCTCGGCTGTACAGCGTGACTGTTGTCTGCTAGCTCAGCTGTACAGCGTGACTGTTGTCTGCTAGCTCGGCTGTACAGCGTGACTGTTGTCTGCTAGATCGGCTGTACAGCGTGACTGTTGTCTGCTAGCTCAGCTGTACAGCGTGACTGTTGTCTGCTAGATCGGCTGTACAGCGTGACTGTTGTCTGCTAGCTCAGCTGTACAGCGTGACTGTTGTCTGCTAGATCGGCTGTACAGCGTGACTGTTGTCTGCTAGCTCTGCTGTACAGCGTGACTGTTGTCTGCTAGATCGGCTGTACAGCGTGACTGTTGTCTGCTAGCTCAGCTGTACAGCGTGACTGTTGTCTGCTAGATCGGCTGTACAGCGTGACTGTTGTCTGCTAGCTCAGCTGTACAGCGTGACTGTTGTCTGCTAGATCGGCTGTACAGCGTGACTGTTGTCTGCTAGCTCTGCTGTACAGCGGGACTGTTGTTCGTTAGCTCGGCTGTACAGGCGATCGTTGGTTCGTTAGCACGGCTGTACAGCGGGACTGTTGTCTGCTAGCTCAGCTGTACAGCGTGACTGTTGTCTGCTAGCTCAGCTGTACAGCGTGACTGTTGTCTGCTAGATCGGCTGTACAGCGTGACTGTTGTCTGCTAGCTCGGCTGTACAGCGTGACTGTTGTCCAGCTCGGCTGTACAGCGGGACTGTTGTCTGCTAGCTCGGCTGTACAGCGTGACTGTTGTCTGCTAGATCGGCTGTACAGCGTGACTGTTGTCTGCTAGCTCGGCTGTACAGCGTGACTGTTGTCTGCTAGCTCAGCTGTACAGCGTGACTGTTGTCTGCTAGCTCAGCTGTACAGCGTGACTGTTGTCTGCTAGCTCAGCTGTACAGCGTGACTGTTGTCTGCTAGATCGGCTGTACAGCGTGACTGTTGTCTGCTAGCTCAGCTGTACAGCGTGACTGTTGTCTGCT
>JAODUO010008842.1:0-16228 GCA_025642075.2 Ridgeia piscesae
TCTAAACCCGTCTAAACCAGTCGAAACTAGTGTCAACCAGTCTCTAACAGTCTCTTCCAGTCTCTACCAGTCCCAACCAGTCAATACCAGTCGAAACCAGTCAAAAACGGTAAAAACCGGTCGAAACAAGTCGAAACGAGCCGAAACCAGTCTAAACCAGTCACTACCAGTCTCAACCAGTCTCTACCAGTCTAAACCAGTCTCTACCAGTCTATACCAGTCGAAACGAGTCGAAACCAGTAAAAACCGGTCGAAACCAGCCGAAAACAGTGGAAACCAATCACTACCAGTCCCTACCAGTTTCTACCAGTCACAAGCCGTCACTACCAGTCGAAACGAGTCGAAACAAGTAAAAAGCCAGTAAAAACCGGTCTAAACCCGTCTAAACCAGTCGAAACTAGTGTCAACCAGTCTCTACCAGTCTCTACCAGTCTCAACCAGTCTCTACCAGTCGAAACCAGTCGAAAACTGTAAAAAAAACCGGTCGAAACAAGTCGAAACGAGCCGAAACCAGTCTAAACCAGTCACTACCAGTCTCAACCAGTCTCTACCAGTCGAAACGAATCGAAACCAGTAAAAACCGGTCGAAACCAGTCGAAATCAGTCTGAAAAAGTCTCATCTACTTTCAACCAGTCTCTACCAGTCTCTACCAGTCACATGCAGTCTCTACCAGTCGAAACGAGTCGAAATCAGTAAAAAGCCAGTAAAAACCGGTCTAAACCCGTCGAAACCAGTCGAAACTAGTGTCAACCAGTCTCTAACAGTCTCTACCAGTCTCTACCAGTCTCAACCAGTCTCTACCAGTCGAAACCAGTTGAAAACAGTAAAAACCGGTCGAAACAAGTCGAAACGAGCCGAAACCAGTCGAAACCAGTCACTACCAGTCTCAGTCAGTCTCTACCAGTCTCTACCAGTCTTTACCAGTCTCTACCAGTCTCTACCAGTCGAAACGAGTCGAAACCAGTAAAAACCGGTCGAAACCAGTCGAAATCAGTCTGAAAGTCTCAACTACTTTCAACCAGTCCCTACCAGTCTCTACCAGTCTCAACCAGTCTCTACCAGTCGAAACTAGTCGAAAACAGTAAAAAAACCGGTCGAAACAAGTCGAAACGAGCCGAAACCAGTCTCTACCACCAACTACCAGTCTCGACCAGTCTCTACCAGTCGAAACGAGTCGAAACAAGTAAAAACAAGTAAAAACCGGTCGAAATCACTCGAAACCAGCTGAAACCAGTCAAAACCAGCCGAAACCAGTCTAAACCAGTCACTACCAGTCTCAACCAGTCTCTACCAGTCTCTACCAGTCTAAACCAGTCTCTACCAGTCTCTACCAGTCGAAACCAGTCGAAACCAGTAAAAACCGGTCGAAACCAGTCGAAATCAGTCTGAAACAGTCTCAACTACTTTCAACCAGTCCCTATCAGTCTCTACCAGTCACAAGCAGTCTCTACCAGTCGAAACGAGTCGAAACCAGTAAAAAGCCAGTAAAAACCGGTCTAAACTCGTCTAAACCAGTCGAAACTAGTCTAAATCAGTCTCTACCACTCACTACCAGTCTCTACCCGTCTCAACCAGGCTCTACCAGTCGAAACCAGTCGAAAACAGTAAAAACCGGTCGAAACAAGTCGAAACGAGCCGAAACCAGTCTAAACCAGTCACTACCGGTCTCAACCAGTCTCTACGAGTCACTACCAGTCTAAACCAGTCTCTACCAGTCGAAACCAGTCGAAACCAGTCGAAAACAGTAAAAACCAGTCGAAACGAGTCTAAACCAGTAAAAACCAGTAAAAACCGGTCGAAACCTGTCGAAACCAGTCGAAACTAGTCTAAACCAGTCTCTACCACTCACTACCAGTCTCTACCCGTCTCAACCAGTCTCTACCAGTCGAAACCAGTCGAAAACAGTAAAAACCGGTCGAAACAAGTCGAAACGAGCCGAAACCAGTCTAAACCAGTCACTACCGGTCTCAACCAGTCTCTACGAGTCACTACCAGTCTAAACCAGTCTCTACCAGTCTCTACCAGTCTCTACCAGTCTCTACCAGTCGAATCGAGTCAAAACCAGTAAAAACCGGTCGAAACCAGTCGAAATCAGTCTGAAACAGTCTCAACTACTTTCAACCACTCCCTACCAGTCTCTACCAGTCACAAGCAGTCTCTACCAGTCGAAACGAGTCGAAACCAGTAAAAAGCCAGTAAAAACCGGTCTAAACTCGTCTAAACCAGTCGAAACTAGTGTCAACCAGTCTCTACCAGTCTCTACCAGTCACAAGCAGTCTCTACCAGTCGAAACGAGCCGAAACCAGTAAAAAGCCAGTAAAAACCGGTCTAAACCCGTCGAAACCAGTCGAAACTAGTGTCAACCAGTCTCTAACAGTCTCTACCAATCTCTACCCGTCGGAACCAGTCTCTACCAGTCGAAACCAGTCGAAAACAGTAAAAACCGGTCGAAACAAGTCGAAACGAGCCGAAACCAGTCTAGACCAGTCGCTACCAGTCTCAACCAGTCTCAACGAGTCACTACCAGTCTAAACCAGTCTCTACCAGTCTCTACCAGTCTTTACCAGTCTCTACCAGTCTCTACCAGTCTCTACCAGTCGAAACGAGTCGAAACCAGTAAAAACCGGTCGAAACCAGTCGAAATCAGTCTGAAAGTCTCAACTACTTTCAACCAGTCCCTACCAGTCTCTACCAGTCTCAACCAGTCTCTACCAGTCGAAACCAGTCGAAAACAGTAAAAACCGGTCGAAACAAGTCGAAACGAGCCGAAACCAGTCTCTACCACCAACTACCAGTCTCGACCAGTCTCAACCAGTCGAAACGAGTCGAAACAAGTAAAAACAAGTAAAAACCGGTCGAAATCACTCGAAACCAGCTGAAACCAGTCAAAACCAGCCGAAACCAGTCTAAACCAGTCACTACCAGTCTCAACCAGTCTCTACCAGTCTCTACCAGTCTAAACCAGTCTCTACCAGTCTCTACCAATCGAAACGAGTCGAAACCAGTAAAAAGCCAGTAAAAACCGGTCTAAACCCGTCTAAACCAGTCGAAACTAGTGTCAACCAGTCTCTACCAGTCTCTACCAATCTCTACCAGTCGATACCAGTCGAAACCAGTAAAAACCGGTCGAAACCAGTCGAAATCAGTCTGAAACAGTCTCAACTACTTTCAACCAGTCCCTACCAGTCTCTACCAGTCACAAGCAGTCTCTACCAGTCGAAACGAGTCGAAACCAGTAAAAAGCCAGTAAAAACCGGTCTAAACTCGTCTAAACCAGTCGAAACTAGTGTCGACCAGTCTCTACCAGTCTCTACCAGTCTCAACCAGTCTCTACCAGTCGAAACCAGTCGAAAACAGTAAAAAACCTGTCGAAACAAGTCGAAACGAGCCGAAACAAGTCTAAACCAGTCACTACCAGTCTCTACCAGTGTAAACCAGTCTCTACCAGTCTCTACCAGTCGAAACGAGTCGAAACCAGTAAAAACCGGTCGAAACCAGTCGAAATCAGTCTGAAAGTCTCAACTACTTTCAACCAGTCCCTACCAGTCTCTACCAGTCTCAACCAGTCTCTACCAGTCGAAACCAGTCGAAAACAGTAAAAAACCGGTCGAAACAAGTCGAAACGAGCCGAAACCAGTCTCTACCACCAACTACCAGTCTCGACCAGTCTCAACCAGTCGAAACGAGTCGAAACAAGTAAAAACAAGTAAAAACCGGTCGAAATCACTCGAAACCAGCTGAAACCAGTCAAAACCAGCCGAAACCAGTCTAAAGCAGTCACTACCACTCTCAACCAGTCTCTACCAGTCTCTACCAGTCTCTACCAGTCTCTACCAGTCGAAACGAGTCGAAACAAGTAAAAAGCCAGTAAAAACCGGTCTAAACCCGTCTAAACCAGTCGAAACTAGTGTCAACCAGTCTCTACCAGTCTCTACCAATCTCTACCAGTCGATACCAGTCGAAACCAGTAAAAACCGGTCGAAACCAGTCGAAATCAGTCTGAAACAGTCTCAACTACTTTCAACCAGTCCCTATCAGTCTCTACCAGTCACAAGCAGTCTCTACCAGTCGAAACGAGTCGAAACCAGTAAAAAGCCAGTAAAAACCGGTCTAAACTCGTCTAAACCAGTCGAAACTAGTGTCGACCAGTCTCTACCAGTCTCTACCAGTCTCAACCAGTCTCTACCAGTCGAAACCAGTCGAAAACAGTAAAAAACCTGTCGAAACAAGTCGAAACGAGCCGAAACAAGTCTAAACCAGTCACTACCAGTCTCTACCAGTCTCTACCAGTCGAAACGAGTCGAAACAAGTAAAAAGCCAGTAAAAACCGGTCTAAACCCGTCTAAACCAGTCGAAACTAGTGTCAACCAGTCTCTACCAGTCTCTACCAGTCTCTACCAGTCTAAACCAGTCTCTACCAGTCTCTACCAGTAAAAAGCCAGTAAAAACCGGTCTAAACTCGTCTAAACCAGTCGAAACTAGTGTCGACCAGTCTCTACCAGTCTCTACCAGTCTCAACCAGTCTCTACCAGTCTCTACCAGTCGAATCGAGTCAAAACCAGTAAAAACCGGTCGAAACCAGTCGAAATCAGTCTGAAACAGTCTCAACTACTTTCAACCACTCCCTACCAGTCTCTACCAGTCACAAGCAGTCTCTACCAGTCGAAACGAGTCGAAACCAGTAAAAAGCCAGTAAAAACCGGTCTAAACTCGTCTAAACCAGTCGAAACTAGTGTCAACCAGTCTCTACCAGTCTCTACCAGTCACAAGCAGTCTCTACCAGTCGAAACGAGCCGAAACCAGTAAAAAGCCAGTAAAAACCGGTCTAAACCCGTCGAAACCAGTCGAAACTAGTGTCAACCAGTCTCTAACAGTCTCTACCAGTCTCTACCAGTCTCAACCAGTCTCTACCAGTCGAAACCAGTCGAAAACAGTAAAAACCGGTCGAAACAAGTCGAAACGAGCCGAAACCAGTCTAGACCAGTCGCTACCAGTCTCAACCAGTCTCAACGAGTCACTACCAGTCTAAACCAGTCTCTACCAGTCTCTACCAGTCTTTACCAGTCTCTACCAGTCTCTACCAGTCTCTACCAGTCGAAACGAGTCGAAACCAGTAAAAACCGGTCGAAACCAGTCGAAATCAGTCTGAAAGTCTCAACTACTTTCAACCAGTCCCTACCAGTCTCTACCAGTCTCAACCAGTCTCTACCAGTCGAAACCAGTCGAAAACAGTAAAAAAACCGGTCGAAACAAGTCGAAACGAGCCGAAACCAGTCTCTACCACCAACTACCAGTCTCGACCAGTCTCTACCAGTCGAAACGAGTCGAAACAAGTAAAAACAAGTAAAAACCGGTCGAAATCACTCGAAACCAGCTGAAACCAGTCAAAACCAGCCGAAACCAGTCTAAACCAGTCACTACCAGTCTCAACCAGTCTCTACCAGTCTCTACCAGTCTAAACCAGTCTCTACCAGTCTCTACCAGTCGAAACGAGTCGAAACCAGTAAAAAGCCAGTAAAAACCGGTCTAAACCCGTCTAAACCAGTCGAAACTAGTGTCAACCAGTCTCTACCAGTCTCTACCAATCTCTACCAGTCGATACCAGTCGAAACCAGTAAAAACCGGTCTAAACCCGTCGAAACCAGTCGAAACTAGTGTCAACCAGTCTCTAACAGTCTCTACCAGTCTCTACCAGTCTCAACCAGTCTCTACCAGTCGAAACCAGTTGAAAACAGTAAAAACCGGTCGAAACAAGTCGAAACGAGCCGAAACCAGTCTAAACCAGTCACTACCAGTCTCAGTCAGTCTCTACGAGTCTCTACCAGTCTAAACCAGTCTCTACCAGTCTCTACCAATCTCTACCAGTCGAAACCAGTCGAAACCAGTCGAAACCAGTAAAAACCGGTCGAAACCAGTCGAAATCAGTCTGAAACAGTCTCAACTACTTTCAACCAGTCCCTACCAGTCTCTACCAGTCACAAGCAGTCTCTACCAGTCGAAACGAGTCGAAACCAGTAAAAAGCCAGTAAAAACCGGTCTAAACCCGTCTAAACCAATCGAAACTAGTCTAAATCAGTCTCTACCACTCACTACCAGTCTCTACCCGTCTCAACCAGGCTCTACCAGTCGAAACCAGTCGAAAACAGTAAAAACCGGTCGAAACAAGTCGAAACGAGCCGAAACCAGTCTAGACCAGTCGCTACCAGTCTCAACCAGTCTCAACGAGTCACTACCAGTCTAAACCAGTCTCTACCAGTCTCTACCAGTCTTTACCAGTCTCTACCAGTCTCTACCAGTCTCTACCAGTCGAAACGAGTCGAAACCAGTAAAAACCGGTCGAAACCAGTCGAAATCAGTCTGAAAGTCTCAACTACTTTCAACCAGTCCCTACCAGTCTCTACCAGTCTCTCAACCAGTCTCTACCAGTCGAAACCAGTCGAAAACAGTAAAAACCGGTCGAAACAAGTCGAAACGAGCCGAAACCAGTCTCTACCACCAACTACCAGTCTCGACCAGTCTCAACCAGTCGAAACGAGTCGAAACAAGTAAAAACAAGTAAAAACCGGTCGAAATCACTCGAAACCAGCTGAAACCAGTCAAAACCAGCCGAAACCAGTCTAAAGCAGTCACTACCACTCTCAACCAGTCTCTACCAGTCTCTACCAGTCTCTACCAGTCTCTACCAGTCGAAACGAGTCGAAACAAGTAAAAAGCCAGTAAAAACCGGTCTAAACCCGTCTAAACCAGTCGAAACTAGTGTCAACCAGTCTCTACCAGTCTCTACCAATCTCTACCAGTCGATACCAGTCGAAACCAGTAAAAACCGGTCGAAACCAGTCGAAATCAGTCTGAAACAGTCTCAACTACTTTCAACCAGTCCCTATCAGTCTCTACCAGTCACAAGCAGTCTCTACCAGTCGAAACGAGCCGAAACCAGTAAAAAGCCAGTAAAAACCGGTCTAAACTCGTCTAAACCAGTCGAAACTAGTGTCGACCAGTCTCTACCAGTCTCTACCAGTCTCAACCAATCTCTACCAGTCGAAACCAGTCGAAAACAGTAAAAAACCTGTCGAAACAAGTCGAAACGAGCCGAAACAAGTCTAAACCAGTCATTACCAGTCTCTACCAGTGTAAACCAGTCTCTACCAGTCTCTACCAGTCGAAACGAGACGAAACCAGTAAAAACCAGTAAAAACCGGTCTAAACCTGTCGAAACCAGTCGAAACGCCTAAACCAGTCTCTACCACTCACTACCAGTCTCTTCCAGTCTCTACCAGTCGAAACAAGTCGAAACCAGTAAAAACCGGTCGAAACCAGCCGAAACCAGTCTAGACCAGTCGCTACCAGTCTCAACCAGTCTCATCGAGTCACTACCAGTCTAAACCAGTCTCTACCAGTCTCTACCAGTCTCTACCAGTCTCTACCAGTCTCTACCAGTCTCTACCAGTCTCTACCAGTCTCTACCAGTCGAAACGAGTCGAAACCAGTAAAAACCGGTCGAAACCAGTCGAAATCAGTCTGAAAGTCTCAACTACTTTCAACCAGTCCCTACCAGTCTCTACCAGTCTCAACCAGTCTCTACCAGTCGAAACCAGTCGAAAACAGTAAAAAAACCGGTCGAAACAAGTCGAAACGAGCCGAAACCAGTCTCTAACACCAACTACCAGTCTCGACCAGTCTCTACCAGTCGAAACGAGTCGAAACAAGTAAAAACAAGTAAAAACCGGTCGAAATCACTCGAAACCAGCTGAAACCAGTCGAAACCAGTCACTACCAGTCTCAACCAGTCTCTACCAGTCTCTACCAGTCTAAACCAGTCTCTACCAGTCTCTACCAGTCGAAACGAGTCGAAACCAGTAAAAAGCCAGTAAAAACCGGTCTAAACCCGTCTAAACCAGTCGAAACTAGTGTCAACCAGTCTCTACCAGTCTCTACCAATCTCTACCAGTCGATACCAGTCGAAACCAGTAAAAACCGGTCGAAACCAGTCGAAATCAGTCTGAAACAGTCTCAACTACTTTCAACCAGTCCCTATCAGTCTCTACCAGTCACAAGCAGTCTCTACCAGTCGAAACGAGTCGAAACCAGTAAAAAGCCAGTAAAAACCGGTCTAAACTCGTCTAAACCAGTCGAAACTAGTGTCGACCAGTCTCTACCAGTCTCTACCAGTCTCAACCAATCTCTACCAGTCGAAACCAGTCGAAAACAGTAAAAAACCTGTCGAAACAAGTCGAAACGAGCCGAAACAAGTCTAAACCAGTCATTACCAGTCTCTACCAGTGTAAACCAGTCTCTACCAGTCTCTACCAGTCGAAACGAGACGAAACCAGTAAAAACCAGTAAAAACCGGTCTAAACCTGTCGAAACCAGTCGAAACGCCTAAACCAGTCTCTACCACTCACTACCAGTCTCTTCCAGTCTCTACCAGTCGAAACAAGTCGAAACCAGTAAAAACCGGTCGAAACCAGCCGAAACCAGTCTAGACCAGTCGCTACCAGTCTCAACCAGTCTCATCGAGTCACTACCAGTCTAAACCAGTCTCTACCAGTCTCTACCAGTCTCTACCAGTCTCTACCAACCGAAACCAGTCTCTACCAGTCTCAATCAGTCTCTACCAGTCGAAACGAGTCGAAACCAGTAAAAACCGGTCGAAACCAGTCGAAATCAGTCTGAAAGTCTCAACTACTTTCAACCAGTCCCTACCAGTCTCTACCAGTCTCAACCAGTCTCTACCAGTCGAAACCAGTCGAAAACAGTAAAAAAACCGGTCGAAACAAGTCGAAACGAGCCGAAACCAGTCTCTAACACCAACTACCAGTCTCGACCAGTCTCTACCAGTCGAAACGAGTCGAAACAAGTAAAAACAAGTAAAAACCGGTCGAAATCACTCGAAACCAGCTGAAACCAGTCGAAACCAGTCACTACCAGTCTCAAACCAGTCTCTACCAGTCTCTACCAGTCTAAACCAGTCTCTACCAGTCTCTACCAGTCGAAACGAGTCGAAACCAGTAAAAAGCCAGTAAAAACCGGTCTAAACCCGTCTAAACCCGTCTAAACCAGTCGAAACTAGTGTCAACCAGTCTCTAACAGTCTCTTCCAGTCTCTACCAGTCCCAACCAGTCAATACCAGTCGAAACCAGTCAAAAACGGTAAAAACCGGTCGAAACAAGTCGAAACGAGCCGAAACCAGTCTAAACCAGTCACTACCAGTCTCAACCAGTCTCTACCAGTCTAAACCAGTCTCTACCAGTCTATACCAGTCGAAACGAGTCGAAACCAGTAAAAACCGGTCGAAACCAGCCGAAAACAGTGGAAACCAATCACTACCAGTCCCTACCAGTTTCTACCAGTCACAAGCCGTCACTACCAGTCGAAACGAGTCGAAACAAGTAAAAAGCCAGTAAAAACCGGTCTAAACCCGTCTAAACCAGTCGAAACTAGTGTCAACCAGTCTCTACCAGTCTCTACCAGTCTCAACCAGTCTCTACCAGTCGAAACCAGTCGAAAACAGTAAAAACCGGTCGAAACAAGTCGAAACAAGCCGAAACCAGTCTAAACCAGTCACTACCGGTCTCAACCAGTCTCTACGAGTCACTACCAGTCTAAACCAGTCTCTACCAGTCTCTACCAGTCGAATCGAGTCAAAACCAGTAAAAACCGGTCGAAACCAGTCGAAATCAGTCTGAAACAGTCTCAACTACTTTCAACCACTCCCTACCAGTCTCTACCAGTCACAAGCAGTCTCTACCAGTCGAAACGAGTCGAAACCAGTAAAAAGCCAGTAAAAACCGGTCTAAACTCGTCTAAACCAGTCGAAACTAGTGTCAACCAGTCTCTACCAGTCTCTACCAGTCACAAGCAGTCTCTACCAGTCGAAACGAGCCGAAACCAGTAAAAAGCCAGTAAAAACCGGTCTAAACCCGTCGAAACCAGTCGAAACTAGTGTCAACCAGTCTCTAACAGTCTCTACCAATCTCTACCCGTCGGAACCAGTCTCTACCAGTCGAAACCAGTCGAAAACAGTAAAAACCGGTCGAAACAAGTCGAAACGAGCCGAAACCAGTCTAGACCAGTCGCTACCAGTCTCAACCAGTCTCAACGAGTCACTACCAGTCTAAACCAGTCTCTACCAGTCTCTACCAGTCTTTACCAGTCTCTACCAGTCTCTACCAGTCTCTACCAGTCGAAACGAGTCGAAACCAGTAAAAACCGGTCGAAACCAGTCGAAATCAGTCTGAAAGTCTCAACTACTTTCAACCAGTCCCTACCAGTCTCTACCAGTCTCAACCAGTCTCTACCAGTCGAAACCAGTCGAAAACAGTAAAAAAACCGGTCGAAACAAGTCGAAACGAGCCGAAACCAGTCTCTACCACCAACTACCAGTCTCGACCAGTCTCAACCAGTCGAAACGAGTCGAAACAAGTAAAAACAAGTAAAAACCGGTCGAAATCACTCGAAACCAGCTGAAACCAGTCAAAACCAGCCGAAACCAGTCTAAAGCAGTCACTACCACTCTCAACCAGTCTCTACCAGTCTCTACCAGTCTCTACCAGTCTCTACCAGTCGAAACGAGTCGAAACAAGTAAAAAGCCAGTAAAAACCGGTCTAAACCCGTCTAAACCAGTCGAAACTAGTGTCAACCAGTCTCTACCAGTCTCTACCAATCTCTACCAGTCGATACCAGTCGAAACCAGTAAAAACCGGTCGAAACCAGTCGAAATCAGTCTGAAACAGTCTCAACTACTTTCAACCAGTCCCTATCAGTCTCTACCAGTCACAAGCAGTCTCTACCAGTCGAAACGAGTCGAAACCAGTAAAAAGCCAGTAAAAACCGGTCTAAACTCGTCTAAACCAGTCGAAACTAGTGTCGACCAGTCTCTACCAGTCTCTACCAGTCTCAACCAATCTCTACCAGTCGAAACCAGTCGAAAACAGTAAAAAACCTGTCGAAACAAGTCGAAACGAGCCGAAACAAGTCTAAACCAGTCATTACCAGTCTCTACCAGTGTAAACCAGTCTCTACCAGTCTCTACCAGTCGAAACGAGACGAAACCAGTAAAAACCAGTAAAAACCGGTCTAAACCTGTCGAAACCAGTCGAAACGCCTAAACCAGTCTCTACCACTCACTACCAGTCTCTTCCAGTCTCTACCAGTCGAAACAAGTCGAAACCAGTAAAAACCGGTCGAAACCACCCGAAACCAGTCTAGACCAGTCGCTACCAGTCTCAACCAGTCTCATCGAGTCACTACCAGTCTAAACCAGTCTCTACCAGTCTCTACCAGTCTCTACCAGTCTCTACCAGTCTCTACCAGTCTCTACCAGTCTCTACCAGTCGAAACGAGTCGAAACCAGTAAAAACCGGTCGAAACCAGTCGAAATCAGTCTGAAAGTCTCAACTACTTTCAACCAGTCCCTACCAGTCTCTACCAGTCTCAACCAGTCTCTACCAGTCGAAACCAGTCGAAAACAGTAAAAAAACCGGTCGAAACAAGTCGAAACGAGCCGAAACCAGTCTCTAACACCAACTACCAGTCTCGACCAGTCTCTACCAGTCGAAACGAGTCGAAACAAGTAAAAACAAGTAAAAACCGGTCGAAATCACTCGAAACCAGCTGAAACCAGTCGAAACCAGTCACTACCAGTCTCAACCAGTCTCTACCAGTCTCTACCAGTCTAAACCAGTCTCTACCAGTCTCTACCAGTCGAAACGAGTCGAAACCAGTAAAAAGCCAGTAAAAACCGGTCTAAACCCGTCTAAACCAGTCGAAACTAGTGTCAACCAGTCTCTACCAGTCTCTACCAATCTCTACCAGTCGATACCAGTCGAAACCAGTAAAAACCGGTCGAAACCAGTCGAAATCAGTCTGAAACAGTCTCAACTACTTTCAACCAGTCCCTATCAGTCTCTACCAGTCACAAGCAGTCTCTACCAGTCGAAACGAGTCGAAACCAGTAAAAAGCCAGTAAAAACCGGTCTAAACTCGTCTAAACCAGTCGAAACTAGTGTCGACCAGTCTCTACCAGTCTCTACCAGTCTCAACCAATCTCTACCAGTCGAAACCAGTCGAAAACAGTAAAAAACCTGTCGAAACAAGTCGAAACGAGCCGAAACAAGTCTAAACCAGTCATTACCAGTCTCTACCAGTGTAAACCAGTCTCTACCAGTCTCTACCAGTCGAAACGAGACGAAACCAGTAAAAACCAGTAAAAACCGGTCTAAACCTGTCGAAACCAGTCGAAACGCCTAAACCAGTCTCTACCACTCACTACCAGTCTCTTCCAGTCTCTACCAGTCGAAACAAGTCGAAACCAGTAAAAACCGGTCGAAACCAGCCGAAACCAGTCTAGACCAGTCGCTACCAGTCTCAACCAGTCTCATCGAGTCACTACCAGTCTAAACCAGTCTCTACCAGTCTCTACCAGTCTCTACCAGTCTCTACCAGTCTCTACCAGTCTCTACCAGTCTCTACCAGTCTCTACCAGTCGAAACGAGTCGAAACCAGTAAAAACCGGTCGAAACCAGTCGAAATCAGTCTGAAAGTCTCAACTACTTTCAACCAGTCCCTACCAGTCTCTACCAGTCTCAACCAGTCTCTACCAGTCGAAACCAGTCGAAAACAGTAAAAAACCGGTCGAAACAAGTCGAAACGAGCCGAAACCAGTCTCTAACACCAACTACCAGTCTCGACCAGTCTCTACCAGTCGAAACGAGTCGAAACAAGTAAAAACAAGTAAAAACCGGTCGAAATCACTCGAAACCAGCTGAAACCAGTCGAAACCAGTCACTACCAGTCTCAACCAGTCTCTACCAGTCTCTACCAGTCTAAACCAGTCTCTACCAGTCTCTACCAGTCGAAACGAGTCGAAACCAGTAAAAAGCCAGTAAAAACCGGTCTAAACCCGTCTAAACCCGTCTAAACCAGTCGAAACTAGTGTCAACCAGTCTCTAACAGTCTCTTCCAGTCTCTACCAGTCCCAACCAGTCAATACCAGTCGAAACCAGTCAAAAACGGTAAAAACCGGTCGAAACAAGTCGAAACGAGCCGAAACCAGTCTAAACCAGTCACTACCAGTCTCAACCAGTCTCTACCAGTCTAAACCAGTCTCTACCAGTCTATACCAGTCGAAACGAGTCGAAACCAGTAAAAACCGGTCGAAACCAGCCGAAAACAGTGGAAACCAATCACTACCAGTCCCTACCAGTTTCTACCAGTCACAAGCCGTCACTACCAGTCGAAACGAGTCGAAACAAGTAAAAAGCCAGTAAAAACCGGTCTAAACCCGTCTAAACCAGTCGAAACTAGTGTCAACCAGTCTCTACCAGTCTCTACCAGTCTCAACCAGTCTCTACCAGTCGAAACCAGTCGAAAACTGTAAAAAAAACCGGTCGAAACAAGTCGAAACGAGCCGAAACCAGTCTAAACCAGTCACTACCAGTCTCAACCAGTCTCTACCAGTCGAAACGAATCGAAACCAGTAAAAACCGGTCGAAACCAGTCGAAATCAGTCTGAAAAAGTCTCATCTACTTTCAACCAGTCTCTACCAGTCTCTACCAGTCACATGCAGTCTCTACCAGTCGAAACGAGTCGAAATCAGTAAAAAGCCAGTAAAAACCGGTCTAAACCCGTCGAAACCAGTCGAAACTAGTGTCAACCAGTCTCTAACAGTCTCTACCAGTCTCTACCAGTCTCCACTGCAGTCTCTACCAGTCGAAACCAGTTGAAAACAGTAAAAACAGTCGAAACGAGCCGAAACCAGTCGAAACCAGTCACTACCAGTCTCAACCACTCTACCAGTCTCTACCAGTCTTTACCAGTCTCTACCAGTCCTCTACCAGTCGAAACGAGTCGAAACCAGTAAAAACCGGTCGAAACCAGTCGAAATCAGTCTGAAACAGTCTCAACTACTTTCAACCAGTCCCTACCAGTCTCTACCAGTCTCTACCAGTCGAAACTAGTCGAAAACAGTAAAAAAACCGGTCGAAACAAGTCGAAACGAGCCGAAACCAGTCTCTACCACCAACTACCAGTCTCGACCAGTCTCTACCAGTCGAAACGAGTCGAAACAAGTAAAAACAAGTAAAAACCGGTCGAAATCACTCGAAACCAGCTGAAACCAGTCAAAACCAGCCGAAACCAGTCTAAACCAGTCACTACCAGTCTCAACCAGAAACTAGTGTCAACCAGTCTCTACCAGTCTCTACCAATCTCTACCAGTCGATACCAGTCGAAACCAGTAAAAACCGGTCGAAACCAGTCGAAATCAGTCTGAAACAGTCTCAACTACTTTCAACCAGTCCCTACCAGTCTCTACCAGTCACAAGCAGTCTCTACCAGTCGAAACGAGTCGAAACCAGTAAAAAGCCAGTAAAAACCGGTCTAAACCCGTCTAAACCAGTCGAAACTAGTGTCAACCAGTCTCTACCAGTCTCTACCAGTCTCAACCAGTCTCTACCAGTCGAAACCAGTCGAAAACAGTAAAAAACCTGTCGAAACAAGTCGAAACGAGCCGAAACAAGTCTAAACCAGTCACTACCAGTCTCTACCAGTGTAAACCAGTCTCTACCAGTCTCTACCAGTCGAAACGAGTCTAAACCAGTAAAAACCAGTAAAAACCGGTCTAAACCTGTCGAAACCAGTCGAAACGCCTAAACCAGTCTCTACCACTCACTACCAGTCTCTTCCAGTCTCTACCAGTCGAAACAAGTCGAAACCAGTAAAAACCGGTCGAAACCAGCCGAAACCAGTCTAGACCAGTCGCTACCAGTCTCAACCAGTCTCATCGAGTCACTACCAGTCTAAACCAGTCTCTACCAGTCTCTACCAGTCTCTACCAGTCTCTACCAGTCTCTACCAGTCTCTACCAGTCGAAACGAGTCGAAACCAGTAAAAACCGGTCGAAACCAGTCGAAATCAGTCTGAAAGTCTCAACTACTTTCAACCAGTCCCTACCAGTCTCTACCAGTCTCAACCAGTCTCTACCAGTCGAAACCAGTCGAAAACAGTAAAAAAACCGGTCGAAACAAGTCGAAACGAGCCGAAACCAGTCTCTACCACCAACTACCAGTCTCGACCAGTCTCTACCAGTCGAAACGAGTCGAAACAAGTAAAAACAAGTAAAAACCGGTCGAAATCACTCGAAACCAGCTGAAACCAGTCAAAACCAGCCGAAACCAGTCTAAACCAGTCACTACCAGTCTCAACCAGTCTCTACCAGTCTCTACCAGTCTAAACCAGTCTCTACCAGTCTCTACCAGTCGAAACGAGTCGAAACCAGTAAAAAGCCAGTAAAAACCGGTCTAAACCCGTCTAAACCAGTCGAAACTAGTGTCAACCAGTCTCTACCAGTCTCTACCAATCTCTACCAGTCGATACCAGTCGAAACCAGTAAAAACCGGTCTAAACCCGTCGAAACCAGTCGAAACTAGTGTCAACCAGTCTCTAACAGTCTCTACCAGTCTCTACCAGTCTCAACCAGTCTCTACCAGTCGAAACCAGTTGAAAACAGTAAAAACCGGTCGAAACAAGTCGAAACGAGCCGAAACCAGTCTAAACCAGTCACTACCAGTCTCAGTCAGTCTCTACGAGTCTCTACCAGTCTAAACCAGTCTCTACCAGTCTCTACCAATCTCTACCAGTCGAAACCAGTCGAAACCAGTCGAAACCAGTAAAAACCGGTCGAAACCAGTCGAAATCAGTCTGAAACAGTCTCAACTACTTTCAACCAGTCCCTACCAGTCTCTACCAGTCACAAGCAGTCTCTACCAGTCGAAACGAGTCGAAACCAGTAAAAAGCCAGTAAAAACCGGTCTAAACCCGTCTAAACCAATCGAAACTAGTCTAAATCAGTCTCTACCACTCACTACCAGTCTCTACCCGTCTCAACCAGGCTCTACCAGTCGAAACCAGTCGAAAACAGTAAAAACCGGTCGAAACAAGTCGAAACGAGCCGAAACCAGTCTAAACCAGTCACTACCGGTCTCAACCAGTCTCTACGAGTCACTACCAGTCTAAACCAGTCTCTACCAGTCGAAACCAGTCGAAACCAGTCGAAAACAGTAAAAACCAGTCGAAACGAGTCTAAACCAGTAAAAACCAGTAAAAACCGGTCGAAACCTGTCGAAACCAGTCGAAACTAGTCTAAACCAGTCTCTACCACTCACTACCAGTCTCTACCCGTCTCAACCAGTCTCTACCAGTCGAAACCAGTCGAAAACAGTAAAAA
>JAODUO010008844.1:0-10377 GCA_025642075.2 Ridgeia piscesae
CGTGCCTTTAATTGTAAACTATCGGAACGAGCGGAACACAATTGTGTAGGCACGCATCATGTGTTCTATCTAGTTACAATTATAAAAGCACATGGACTAACAGTTTGAGTGTTTTTCAATTGATAGGTGAGTGTTTTCGATTTAATTTCGATTTTTCCATATAAAGTGCTTTAATTATAACATAACATGCAAATAAACATCTTTAAGACTAACAGTTAGAGTGCTTTTTTAAATTGTTACGTGAGTGTTTTCGACATAACTATAGTGTTTTAAACTCAAGTGAGTGGTTTCATTCAAATATGTTTTTCAAAACACTAACTTAGTGTTTTCAAGGGTATGTGTAAACGCATATAGGGGCCTATCTGAAATGAGTCTCGTCCGCGTCTCGAGCGCGTCTCCTTGCGATGCTACGTGTGATTGTAAACCACAGCAAGCACAATACAACGACGACAGCGAATACTCACGTCAGGCTTCTGCTGTCCGGTTACTGGGCTGATGGAGGTCGTATTAGCTGGACAATCAACAAGTATAGATCAAAGAACATCACATTTCACCTGTACGGACACATGGGGGCGTTTTTAATTGAACTGTTTACTTCAATTAGGTAGAGCAATTCCAATACGGTGGCGCAAACGAATAAACTAAACGTTAAACATGACACGTACAACAGGTCTATACGATTTACATTAAACAACTATAGTAGGTTAATGTATTCAGCTCAGCAAAGAAAGCAAATAATTAAAAAAATTGACTGCAATGTTTCCTTTCAATTTGATCATTCTAGATTTTCGTTAGACGTTACTTTTTCATTGGTATCATAGTTAAGCATCTTATGCAGTTAAACATGATTTGTATTTATTCTGTTGTAACAATATATATATAATATTTTATACATATTTCGTGGTCGTTTCATATATTCCAAATCTCGCCAGGTCTAGTCCGCTGACACCCAACTTCCGGCTCAGGACGCGTGTTGTATCTTGGCAACGCACGTGATAAACGTTTTAACGTTTATCGAACTTGGCAACAATAGGCGGTAAAACACGTCACTATGCACGTACGATGTTAAATTGCGTAACAGGGAACGGTAAAACAAAAAAGGAACCTCGTCGACACGCGTTGCATTTCGGGAAACCAAGGAAAGGAATTTCGTGGAAGACATAGGTAGGTGAACATGGACATACATCGTAAGCATCGATAGTTGTTTATGAAAGCACTTGATAATGATAATGAGACAGTCATTAAAGCCACCGGGGAAACTTCGGATATTTATTTTTTAAATATATATGTTTATTATTGAAAAGTTTTGTGTCGTTGAGTTCGTCCATCCGTCGGGGGGGGGGATGACCTTGACATCACTGGTCTGTCGCATGCAGGCGATGTGTCCGGATGTGTCTGATAAAGAAAAGATCTGTCGCAGTTCGGGCACTAAAAATCAGTATTAATCGCAGAGTTTGCTTCTCCAGCGCTGTATTTGCGGAGCCTGGCGTATCCTGGTTTGTTCATAGGACTCAGCTCCCTTCCGGACCAGGCTGCACCAGGTGCCTCGTTCAGCTGCTAGGCTTTCCATAGACTCGTTGTTGATTGCAAAGGCCTTAAGGGAGGATTTGAAGGAGTTCATAAGAGAGTTTGCGTTGACCGCCAGTAGACCTCCTCCCCTCTAACAGTTCTCAATACAACGACGTAAATGTAACCCCATCCACAACCCCTGTGTTGACAAGATCGAAAAGTCAACCCAAAAGATGTTATCACAGCGTCGCACTGCACATCTTTTCTTATCGACAGACGCTTCTAAATCTAATTATAAGTGTCCACGTGTCCCCGACTGACCGACTGACCGCAAGCTTGCACTACGTCCGTCCTGTAGTTATATTATGGTGAAATCGGTCGCCTTCTTGAGTCGTAGTGTAAACAGAAAGAGCCGCCTAGTGCTGTCCTATTCACCCGGCCGACTCGCCACGGGGCACGAGGCTGTGTTCGTGCTGTAAGGTCGATGTTGTCTTATTCTTACTGCAAATGCACCACTCTAATGTGCAATGTGTTGTGCAATATACTTTTGGCTCGAGTCAATATTGAACCGGTGGCATGGGAGTGACATCATAACTTGAAGCCTGGGCAGCGTGCCCCTGTCGTGCACCAGTCGACGACTACGACACCTGGTGTCTCGGTTTCTGCCTCTCTATTGCGATCTAGTTTCGGAGAAACGATCAGAATTTGAGATTCAGCAAATCGCATGCCCGTTAGCCCAACCACGCATAAAGCACAGGCCCGTTCGCCTGACCATGCACTGACCAAAGCATGTTGATCTGACCACGCAAAGGCTACATGCCCGTCAGGCTGACTACGTACAAACCACATGCATGCCCATCCGCTTGACTACGGACAACACCAAACCCGCCCGCCCGCCCGCCCGCCCGCCCGCCCGCCCGCCCGCCCGCCCGCCCGCCCGCCCGCCCGCCCGCCCGCCGCCCCCCCGCCCGCCCGCCCGCCCGCCCGCTGCCCGCCTGCCCGCCCGCCCGCTGCCCGCCGCTGCCCGCCCGCCCGCCCGCCCGCCCGCCCGCCCGCCCGCCCGCCCGCCCCCCCCGCCCGCCCGCCTGGCTCACAACATTTGACTACGTACAGCGACGCTAAGCCAAATGAAGCGAGCTGATGCGAACCATGAACCAATCACGCTTTTGTTTCAACGATCACAACACCGTAAACAGCAGGAGCTGTTGTTATCGTCCACTGTCACAGGTGCTCTTTTTAGGGCCAAATACATCGGCCAACTCTTGCCAGATTCAGCGATCCTGGCGGCAAGCACGAACCGGACCCTGGAATATCTAGGTCTGCTCGCACCTCGACGGTAAATGAACCTGTCGCGGCTCACTGTGCCATACTTCATGTGACACCTGTAGTCTCACTCGAGTAGGGCTTTAAGTAGGTCGAACAGAGGCCATAGCGTGCAAGGTGTCGCTGTCGAGATCCTACTCCAGACAGCTCTTTAAATCGTGAGTAGTTGGTCTGACTTGTTCGTCAGATCAACAACTGGCTGCAATGTCGTGGGTAAAATAATGACTTGCATTTACTTCGGTGTAAATTCGTGGCCTCCTCATGGGTCCTCGGCGAGAATTAAATGCATCAGACATACACGGATAAGTGTTGTGTTATAGCGTACTTGAGTGTTTTATTATAGTCTACGTGATTGTCTGGTGAAAGAACTAATATTTATGACGCAGCAACGAAGATTATTTACGACGACATTTCGTGATCTAAACCTACCTATTAATATGCCATCTTTTGTGTAATTGTATGTCAATTGGCGCCTTGACGCTCTTGTTCATTTGCCTTTTACTATGTCCACTCGCCTCCGCGGACCACTAGTTTTTTTTATCTCCTAACTGACAATTTATCTCAGAAACAAATTATAGTTACTTGGCATTATTTAATTACATGCAGCATGAAAAGTGTCCTCAAACACAACATTGGGGAACCTTTCATATAACGAGGCTCCCTCTGTAACCATTGATATAATCACGCCATTGTCCAGCGATAGTCTGAGTACCGATTTGTTATGAGGCAAAGATTCAGGCAACATTCGTGGTACTGCGTTAATTTTTCGGTAATGTCAAACTCTGCCACGTGCGATATAGAAGTAATCCGCGTATTAAGTTACGTTCTAGTGAGTGATATCGAGTTCTCAGTTATGTAGTGATATTCCAAATAGTGTACGTTATACAGACATTCTTCCTGGCATGTTCTAGGTATATCTCAAGACAGTACTACGTTCTACAAGATACTCTCAGTATACCCCTATCATACTTCCCGATACTAACTTTACTTTTAGAGATAGTATAATATTCCCTATTCCCGGCGCAACAGTTCACATCGTTCTATAAACTATGCACTCCAAATCTATAATCACTCGTTATGTAGACAACTTGTTCGTTGTATGTTTTATTAAAATCTAACGGTTTGTTTTACTTTCGAATTTGGTTTTCTAGGCACTAGAGAGGTATTCGTGGTTCTACAGTCTGGACTCTAGACATGTCTTCCAGACAAACAACGACACGTTCTCGAGACGTGCTTCAAGTAAATCACCAGCGACTGTCATATTGACGTTATGTCCTAAAAGTAGTGGTCAATGTTTAACTGATCGTTGATTAATCGTAGTGTCCTAGACTAACCCCGGGCTATCTGAGGCCACTGGTCAGCGCAGAGACACTGACCGTACGTCCCCCCGTCGCACCAACGTCCTCACAATCCCAGGTATTGACCGGACCGTGGTCTCTGGTCCTACCTACCCCGGTGTTGCGGGGATAAACGAGGCCCTAAACAGATATCTGGTTTCGGTGGATGAGTCCAGGCAAGCGATAGGATATCACTCGGTGCAAAGTTGCGTCCTAGGGCGAACCCCCTTGCGAGTTCACCCGCGGAAATGACGTCACGGGAGTTGACTTCCCCGTTTTGCCCCGCCAGGTACCTACACCCAGTGGCCGGAGTCTGATACCGCCGCCGGCTGTTGTCTCTCCGACAAATGGGACACTCCGCTTATTTACTCGCGGGCAACGCACGTGCGTCCACGTGCGCTCTATCTCAGCATGGTCAATTAGGCTTTATCTGGGTCGGTTTTGGTCAGTCAGTCGCGGTACGTCGCAAGCCATCGGTGGCTTGACCATTATTGTTAGCGAAGCTGCAAGTCAGGCCGACTCCGGCGTGACGCGGCAGATCGTGAATTGCGATGATGATTCGAGAAACAGCTCGGACAAACACACAAGGAAACAAACACATGACGCATAGAGGGTCTACGTCCGTGCGTAAACACAGTGTCGAATTTCAACACACCATTTTAATAATAAGCTTTACGTGGACGGATATTAGTCCACTTGATTGTAGTTTTGACAAACAAACGCAATCACGTGTAAGCGTCGTTGGATAGGCCAATACACACAGCCCTGGTCTCCGCGCAGTGCTGAAGTCTTCATAATGTTTATTTATGATAAAGACAAATATTACGTGAACACAGTTTAGGGCCCACTCACTGTGCCGTGTTTAGGGAATTCTATGAGACTAAAAACGTCGACCCCCGCTGTCACGGTCTCTGGCGCTGTCGTCGTGTCGTGCAGCCAGACCGGGACATCGGAAGACGGGAGGTGTTCAATGTGTCTTCCAGTGGAACAACGTACACCTCTTAAAAAGCTTTAGCAACATAAATAAATTCCAAAATGTAGGGGGCACGCGTCGTATCCCCTGTATCGACTTATGCATGGACTCTCATCTAACGAATAATGTTATCATGATATTCGTCTGTTAAACACCTCATTTTATTTTCAAGTGAACTAATTATCTCACTTGAAGGGAAGGCGACTGAGGATGAACGTGTGTGTGTGTGTGTGTGTGTGTGTGTGTGTGTGTGTGTGTGTGTGTGTGTGTGTGTGTGTGTGTGTGTGTGTGTGTGTGTGTGTGTGTGTGTGTGTGTGTGTGTGTGTGTGTGTGTGTGTGTGTGTGTGTGTGTGTGTGTGTGTGTGTGTGTGTGTGTGTGTGTGTGTGTGTGTGTGTGTGTGTGTGTGTGTGTGTGTGTGTGTGTGTGTGTGTGTGTGTGTGTGTGTGTGTGTGTGTGTGTGTGTGTGTGTGTGTGTGTGTGTGTGTGTGTGTGTGTGTGTGTGTGTGTGTGTGTGTGTGTGTGTGTGTGTGTGTGTGTGTGTGTGTGTGTGTGTGTGTGTGTGTGTGTGTGTGTGTGTGTGTGTGTGTGTGTGTGTGTGTGTGTGTGTGTGTGTGTGTGTGTGTGTGTGTGTGTGTGTGTGTGTGTGTGTGTGTGTGTGTGTGTGTGTGTGTGTGTGTGTGTGTGTGTGTGTGTGTGTGTGTGTGTGTGTGTGTGTGTGTGTGTGTGTGTGTGTGTGTGTGTGTGTGTGTGTGTGTGTGTGTGTGTGTGTGTGTGTGTGTGTGTGTGTGTGTGTGTGTGTGTGTGTGTGTGTGTGTGTGTGTGTGTGTGTGTGTGTGTGTGTGTGTGTGTGTGTGTGTGTGTGTGTGTGTGTGTGTGTGTGTGTGTGTGTGTGTGTGTGTGTGTGTGTGTGTGTGTGTGTGTGTGTGTGTGTGTGTGTGTGTGTGTGTGTGTGTGTGTGTGTGTGTGTGTGTGTGTGTGTGTGTGTGTGTGTGTGTGTGTGTGTGTGTGTGTGTGTGTGTGTGTGTGTGTGTGTGTGTGTGTGTGTGTGTGTGTGTGTGTGTGTGTGTGTGTGTGTGTGTGTGTGTGTGTGTGTGTGTGTGTGTGTGTGTGTGTGTGTGTGTGTGTGTGTGTGTGTGTGTGTGTGTGTGGGTGTGTGGGGGTGGGGGTGTGTGTGTGTGTGTGTGTGTGTGTGTGTGTGTGTGTGTGTGTGTGTGTGTGTGTGTGTGTGGAGAGAGAGAGAGAGAGACACAGTGTGTTCGTGTTGTGTGTGTTGTATGTGTAGTGTTACTGTACGTGTACACCCCAACACCCTTGCTTGCCCCTAGTATCTGTAAACACACGCGCACACCAGTCAAATTCGCTAGCAGTGGATTAATTACAAAGAATTCATTACACTTTTGGGGTATTGCCCCTACCTGGAAACCCTCAAAGGCGTCCAGAAGTAGGATCCATACGTGCATTGCCGAGTGACAGGTGTCGACCCTAGAGTGGGGTCAAGGTCACATACATCCACGAAACAGCGCGTGTATGTCTGGGGTCACTGATTCGTACACACGCGGCTCTGCCTTCGCGTAATAGCAAACGATTACAAATCCCAAATTTTGGGAGCCATCGATGCTCCAACGTCACTGTTGGGGACACGACATTGGCCATAAACACCAATGTCACAAGCGTACCTTTAAACGTGCCTCTGACGGCATTATTGATTGTTAACCATTCAGTCGGGCGACTGGACCGCCACCTCGCCTGGCCTCAAAGCTCTGTATCTGAGCCACGATGACGTAGCACACCGCGCCGACTATAAATTACTGGCCGCGTCGCGCGCTTTCAGTCGGGTAATTCGTGTCGTCTGCGCAGCGTGTATTCTTGAGGTTCGTCGCGTCAATCACTGCAGCCAGGTACGGTATTTCTGAAGTTACCTTACAGCAGCTCGTGTTGCGTAGAATCTGTGAATTGTGTGTTGTCGACGAAGTCGTAGGTGCATAGTTGCGACATTATTGGGATGGTGTCGTTGACAGATTTAGGCGCGCGTTCGTAAGGCCGTGTGTGTATGTGTGGGTGCATCGGCTACGCGCGTGTGCTACTTGTTGTCGACAGACTTATGTCAACATGTCTATAGGTCGCCGTCGCTTATTGCGTTATAGGATTGCGATTATCTCACCTATGGGAATGTGACATTGGGCTCCGACATGTGGCTGGTGTACGTGTTATTTCCACGGCATTATTTGGTGGGGCATTTGCAGTGAATGGTCATAACGTTTGTAATCATCATTACATTTGTCGACGATATGATCCTCAATTGGTTTGGGGTTATTACCGGTGTATATAGACATATATATATATATATATATATATATATATATATATATATATATTGTTTTATATATAGTTGTTTTATATATATAATTTTTTTTATATTTTTATATATATATGTTTTGTTTTATATATGTATATATATATTTTTGTATATATATATAAAAGTTTTATTTATATATATATATATATATATATATATATATATACAACTTTTATATATATATATATATATATATATATATATATATATATAATTGCATTAATACTTTAAATTTGGACCAATCTAAGTGCATGTTCCACGATGTCCACATGTCTCTTAGTCTGTGTATTCGTTCGCTTCCTTCAACCATTTCCCCATTTAGCCTCTAATTTACAAATGTGCGGCGTATGTAAGAAAACAACAATATAATAATTTACTTGTATGTCTTAGGCTATCCTTTTTACGAGTCTTTCTCTCTCCTACCAGAGATAACCCAGTGGTGAAGTGTTCGCCAGATGACACCACTGTAGATGAGTGCTTTGCTCCGCTGGGGATAATTTTATTTTGTGAACTTCGATGATGACGTCTGTAATTGATGATTTATCATTTTAGATAAGATAATTTATGACTATCAACGGTTTTATCCCGTCGTGTTATCTAGTCCGGTGACGTTTGGTGTGTCAGGTGGCGAGGGAATGTCATCTACGATCAGGTGTCTAGCTTGTAAGACATTTCTAGACGGCAGTGTAATATAGCCTCTTTATGAAGCGCGGTGGCGCCGTGTTTAGAGAAACGGACTTGCAATCGAGATTACCCGCACCGACTCCTCTCGTTCTGAGCCGTGGCTCCGTTATCCCGCCTGGCGTTACTCCAGTTTGTCTGAACTGTCCGTGATGTAGGACTTGAATACCGCTTTGGAATATAGATAATTGATCCAGTGGATATACGTCTAGAACTTGCCTGAATTCTGGAAAAGCCATCTGCGTGGAAAATCTCTATAGTATAGAATGTACTGCGTGAAATATCTCTCTACAGTGTACAACATAGAATATCTCTCTACAGTGTACAACATAGAATATCTCTCTACAGTGTACAACATAGAATATCTCTCTACAGTGTACAACATAGAATATCTCTCTACAGTGTACAACATAGAATATCTCTCTACAGTGTACAACATAGAATATCTCTCTACAGTGTACAACATAGAATATCTCTCTACAGTGTACAACATAGAATATCTCTCTACAGTGTACAACATAGAATATCTCTCTACAGTGTACAACATAGAATATCTCTCTACAGTGTACAACATAGAATATTTTCTACAGTGTACAACATAGAATATCTCTCTACAGTGTACAACATAGAATATTCTCTACAGTGTACAACATAGAATATCTCTCTACAGTGTACAACATAGAATATTCTCTACAGTGTACAACATAGAATATCTCTCTACAGTGTACAACATAGAATATTCTCTACAGTGTACAACATAGAATATTCTCTACAGTGTACAACATAGAATATCTCTCTACAGTGTACAACATAGAATATTCTCTACAGTGTACAACATAGAATATTCTCTACAGTGTACAACATAGAATATTCTCTACAGTGTACAACATAGAATATCTCTCTACAGTGTACAAAATAGAATATCTCTCTCAGTGACAACATAGAATATCTCTCTACAGTGTACAAAATAGAATATTCTCTACAGTGTACAACATAGAATATCTCTCTACAGTGTACAACATAGAATATCTCTCTACAGTGTACAACATAGAATATCTCTCTACAGTGTACAACATAGAATATCTCTCTACAGTGTACAACATAGAATATCTCTCTACAGTGTACAACATAGAATATCTCTCTACAGTGTACAACATAGAATATTCTCTACAGTGTACAACATAGAATATCTCTCTACAGTGTACAACATAGAATATCTCTCTACAGTGTACAACATAGAATATCTCTCTACAGTGTACAAAATAGAATATCTCTCTACAGTGTACAACATAGAATATCTCTCTACAGTGTACAACATAGAATATCTCTCTACAGTGTACAAAATAGAATATCTCTCTACAGTGTACAACATAGAATATTCTCTACAGTGTACAACATAGAATATCTCTCTACAGTGTACAACATAGAATATTCTCTACAGTGTACAACATAGAATATCTCTCTCAGTGACAACATAGAATATCTCTCTACAGTGTACAACATAGAATATTCTCTACAGTGTACAACATAGAATATTCTCTACAGTGTACAACATAGAATATCTCTCTACAGTGTACAACATAGAATATTCTCTACAGTGTACAACATAGAATATCTCTCTACAGTGTACAACATAGAATATTCTCTACAGTGTACAACATAGAATATCTCTCTACAGTGTACAAAAATTTTCTCTCTACAGTGTACAACATAGAATATTCTCTACAGTGTACAAAATAGAATATCTCTCTACAGTGTACAACATAGAATATCTCTCTACAGTGTACAACATAGAATATCTCTCTACAGTGTACAACATAGAATATTCTCTACAGTGTACAACATAGAATATTCTCTACAGTGTACAACATAGAATATTCTCTACAGTGTACAACATAGAATATCTCTCTACAGTGTACAACATAGAATATTCTCTACAGTGTACAACATAGAATATCTCTCTACAGTGTACAACATAGAATATCTCTCTACAGTGTACAACATAGAATATCTCTCTACAGTGTACAACATAGAATATATCTCTACAGTGTACAACATAGAATATCTCTCTACAGTGTACAACATAGAATATCTCTCTACAGTGTACAACATAGAATATTCTCTACAGTGTACAACATAGAATATCTCTCTACAGTGTACAACATAGAATATTCTCTACAGTGTACAACATAGAATA
>JAODUO010008849.1:0-12478 GCA_025642075.2 Ridgeia piscesae
CCAAGCCCCAACCCCAAACAACCTAGGAAGAAAGCAACCAAGTAAACAAGCAAACAAGTAACCATGCAACCAAGTAACGAAGCAACAAAGTAACCAAGCAACCAAGTAACCAAGCAAACAAGTAACCAATCAACCAAGTAACCTAGTAACCAATTAGCCAAGTAACCAAGTAACCAAGAAACCAAGTAACCAAGTAACGAAATAACCAAGTAACCAAGTCACCAAGTAACCTAGTAACCAAGTAACCAAGTAACCAAGTAACCAAGTAACCAAGTAACCAAGTAACCTAGTAACCAAGTAACCAAATAACCAAGTACCCAAGTAACTAAGTAACCAAGTATCCAAGCAACCAAGTAACCAAGGAACCAACCAACAAAGTAAACAAGCAACCATATAACCATGCAACCAAGTAATCAGGCAACCAAGTAACCAAGCAACCAAGTAACCAGACAACCAAGTAACCAAGCAACCAAGTAACGAAGCAACCAAGTAAATAAGCAAACTAGTAACCAAGCAACCAAGTATCCAAGCAAACAAGCAACCAAGTAACAAAGCAACTTAGTAAACAAGCAACCATGTATCCAAGTAACGAAGTTACCAATTCACCAAGTAACCAAGTAACCAAGCAAGTAAGTAACCAAGTAACCAAGTAGCCAAGTAGCCAAATTACCAATTAAACAAGCAACCAAGAAAATAAGCAAACAAGTAACCAATTAACGAAGTAACCAAGGAACCAAATAACCAAGCAACCATGTAACCAAGCAACCAAGCAACAAAGTAAACAAGCAACCATGTAAACAAGCAAACAAGTAACCAACTAACGAAGTAACCAAACAACCAAATAACCAAGCAACCAAGTAACCAAGCAACCAAGTATCCAAGCAGCCAAGTAACAAAGCAACCAAGTAACCAAGCAACCAAGTAACAAAATAACTATATAACCAAGTAAACAAATAACTAAGCATCCAAGTAAACAAGCGACCAAGAAAACAAGCAGCCAAGTAACCAGGCAACCAAGCAAACAAATAACCACCCAACCAAGCAACCTACCAACCAACCAACCAAGTAACCAAGTAATCAGTAACCAAGTATCGAAGTAATAAATTAACTAAGTAACCAAGTAACCACGTATACAAGTAACCAAGTAACCAAGCAACCAAGCAATCAAGCACCCAAGCAACCAAGCAACCAAGCAACCAAGCAACCAAGCAAACACGCACCCAAGCAACCAAGCAACCAAGCAACGAAGCAACCAAGCAACCAAGTAAAGAAGCAACAATTTAGTCGGGCAACCAAGCAACCAAGTAACCATGCAACCAAGCAACCAAGCAACCAAGCAACCAAGCAACCAAGCAACCAAGCAACCAAGCAACCAAGCAACCAAGCAACCAAGCAACCAAGCAACCAAGTAAACAAACAACCAAGTAACCATGCAACCAAGCAATCAAGCAACCAAGCAACCAAGTATCCAAGCAATTTAGTAAACAAGCAATTATGTATCCAAGTAACGAAGTTTCCAATTCACCAAGTAACCAAGTAACCGTGTAGCCAAGTAACCAAGTAAACAAGCAAACAAATAAACCAGCAAACAAATAACCAACAAACGAAGTAACCAAGGAACCAAATAACAAAGCAACCTAGTAAACAAGCAACCAAGTAAACAAGCAGCCAAGTAACCAGGCCACCAAGCAAACAAGTAACCAAGCAACCAAGAAACCAACCAACCAAGTAACCAAGTAAGCAAGTAACCAAGTAACGAATTTACCAAGTAACCAAGTAATGAGGTAACCAAGTATCGAAGTAATCAAGTAACCAAGTATCCAAGTAACAAAGTAACCAAGTATCCAAACAACCAAGTAACCAAACAACCAAGGAATCAAGCAACGAAGTAACCATGCAACCAACAAACCAAGTAACCAAGTAAAAAATTACCAAGTAACCAAGTAACCAAGTATCCAAGCAACCAAGTAACCAAGCAAGCAAGCAACCAAGCAACCAAGCAACCAAGCAACCAAGCAACCAAGCAACCAAGCAACCAAGCAACCAAGCAACCAAGGAACAAAGCAACCAAGTAAACAAACAACCAAGTAACCATGCAACCAAGCAACCAAGCAACCAAGCAACCAAGTATCCAAGCAATTTAGTAAACAAGCAATTATGTATCCAAGTAACAAAGTTGCCAATTCACCAAGTAACCAAGTAACCGTGTAGCCAAGTAACCAAGTAAACAAGCAACCAAATAAACCAGCAAACAAATAACCAACTAACGAAGTAACCAAGGAACCAAATAACCAAGCAACCAAGTAACCAAACAACCAAGTATCCATGCAGCCATGTAACAAAGCAACCTAGTAAACAAGCAACCAAGTAAACAAGCAGCCAAGTAACCAGGCCACCAAGCAAACAAGTAACCAAGCAACCAAGAAACCAACCAACCAAGTAACCAAGTAAGCAAGTAACCTAGTAACGAATTTACCAAGTAACCAAGTAATGAGGTAACCAAGTATCGAAGTAATCAAGTAACCAAGTATCCAAGTAACAAAGTAACCAAGTATCCAAACAACCAAGTAACCAAACAACCAAGGAATCAAGCAACGAAGTAACCATGCAACCAATAAACCAAGTAACCAAATAAAAAATTACCAAGTAACCAAGTAACCAAGTATCCAAGCAACTAGTAACCAAGCAACCAAGCAACCAAGCAACCAAGCAACCAAGCAACCAAGCAACCAAGCAACCAAGCAACCAAGCAACCAAGCAACCAAGCAACCAAACAACCAAGCAACCAAGCAACCAAGCAACAAGAAACAAGCAACCAACAACCAAGCAACCAAGAACCAAGCAACCAAGTAACAACAACAAATGCAACCAAGCAACCAAGTAACCAAGCAACCAAGTAACCAAGCACAACCAAGCAACCAAGTAACCAAGCAACCAAGTAAAAAGCAACTATGTAACCATGCAAACAAATAACAAGGCATCCAAGTAAACAAGCAACCAAGTAACAAGCAACCAAGTAACCAAGGCAACCAAGTAACCAAGCAACCAAGAAAAGCAACCTAGAACCAAGCAAAACAACCCAAAAAAAGCAAAAAGCAACCAAGTAAAAAAACAACCAAGTAAAAAAAAAACCCGCAAAAACCCAAACACCAAGCAACCAAGCAACCAAGACCAAGCAAAGTAACAAGCAACCAAGAACAAAGCAACCAAGAACAACACCAAGTAACCAGAAACAAGCACCAAAACCAGCAACAATACCAACAATTAGTAAACAAGCAATTATGTATCCAAGTAACAAAGTTGCCAATTCACCAAGTAACCAAGTAACCGTGTAGCCAAGTAACCAAGTAAACAAGCAACCAAATAAACCAGCAAACAAATAACCAACTAACGAAGTAACCAAGGAACCAAATAACCAAGCAACCAAGTAACCAAACAACCAAGTATCCATGCAGCCATGTAACAAAGCAACCTAGTAAACAAGCAACCAAGTAAACAAGCAGCCAAGTAACCAGGCCACCAAGCAAACAAGTAACCAAGCAACCAAGAAACCAACCAACCAAGTAACCAAGTAAGCAAGTAACCTAGTAACGAATTTACCAAGTAACCAAGTAATGAGGTAACCAAGTATCGAAGTAATCAAGTAACCAAGTATCCAAGTAACAAAGTAACCAAGTATCCAAACAACCAAGTAACCAAACAACCAAGGAATCAAGCAACGAAGTAACCATGCAACCAATAAACCAAGTAACCAAGTAAAAAATTACCAAGTAACCAAGTAACCAAGTATCCACGCAACTATGTAACCAAGCAACCAAGCAACCTAGCAACCAAGCAACCAAGCAACCAAGCAACCAAGCAACCAAGCAACCAAGCAACCAAGCAACCAAGCAAACAAACAACCAAGCAACCAAGCAACCAAGCAACAAAGTAAACAAGCAACCATGTAAACAAGCAAACAAGTAACCAACTAACGAAGTAACCAAACAACCAAATAACCAAGCAACCAAGTAACCAAGCAACTAAGTATCCAAGCAGCCAAGTAATTGGGCAAACAAGTAACCAAGCAACCAAGTAACAAAATAACTATATAACCAAGTAAACAAATAACTAAGCATCCAAGTAAACAAGCGACCAAGAAAACAAGCAGCCAAGTAACCAGGCAACCAAGCAAACAAATAACCACCCAACCAAGCAACCTACCAACCAACCAACCAAGTAACCAAGTAATCAGTAACCAAGTATCGAAGTAATAAATTAACTAAGTAACCAAGTAACCACGTATACAAGTAACCAAGTAACCAAGCAACCAAGCAATCAAGCAACCCAAGCAACCAAGCAACCAAGCAACCAAGCAAACACGCACCCAAGCAAACAAGCAACCAAGCAACCAAGCAACCAAGCAACCAAGCAACCAAGCAACCAAGTAAAGAAGCAACAATTTAAACGTGCAACCAAGTAACCACGAAAACAAGTAACCAAGCAACCAAGTATCCAAGCAACCCAGTATCCAAGCAACCAAGTAACCAAGGAACCAAGTAACAATATATCCAAGTAACCAGGTAATCCAAGTAACCAAGTAACCTAGTAACGAAATAACGAAGTATCGAAGTAGCCAAGTAACCTAGTAACTAAGTAACCAAGTAACCAAGTAACCAAGTTACCAAGTAACCAAGTAACCAAGTAACCAAGTAACCAAGTAATCATGAAACTAAGTTACCAAGTATCCAATCAAGCAAGTAACGAAGCAACCAAGCAACAAAGTAAACAAGCAACCATGTAACCATGCAACAAAGTAACCAAGCAACCAAGCAACCAAGCAACCAAGTACCCAAGCAACCAAGTAAATAAACAATCTAGTAACCAAGCAACCAAGTATCCAAGCAAATAAGAAACCAAGTAACCATGCAACCAAGCAACCAAGCAACCAAGCAACCAAGCAACAATGTAATCATGCAACCAAGTAACCAGGCAACAAAGTAACAAAGCAACCAAGTAACCAAGCAACTTAGTAACCAAACAACCAAGTATCCAAGCAACCAAGTAAATAAGCAACCTAGTAACCAAGCAACCAACTATCCAAGCAAACAAGCAACCAAGTAACCATGCAACCAAGCAACGATGCAACGAAGCAACCAAGCAACAAAGCAACAAAGCAAACTAGCAACCAAGCAACCAAGCAACCAAGCAACCAAGAAACCAAGCAACCAAGGAACAAAGCAACCAAGTAAACAAGCAACCAAGTAACCATGCAACCAATTCACCAAGCAACCAAGCAACCAAGCAACCAAGCAACCAAGCAACCAACCAACCAAGCAACCTAGCAACCAAGTATCCAAGTAAGCAAGTAACCAAGTAACCAAGTAACCAAATAACCACGTAACTAAGTAAACAAGTATCCAAGCAAGCAAGTAACGAAGCAACCAAGCAACAAAGTAAACAAGCAACCATGTAACCATGCAACCAATTAACCAGGCAACCAAATAACCAAGCAACCAAGCAACCAAGCAACCAAACCAAGTAACCAGGCAACCAAGTAACCAAGCAACCAAGTACCCAAGCAACCAAGTAAATAAGCAAACTAATAACCAAGCAATCAAGTATCCAAGCAAACAAGAAACCAAGTAACCTTGCAACCAAGCAATCAAGCAACGAAGCAACTAAGGAACAAAGTAACCAAGTAAACAAGCAACAATGTAAGCATGCAACCAAGTAACCAGGCAACCAAGTATCCAAGCAACCAAGTAAATAACCAACCTAGTAACCAAGCAACCAACTATCCAAGCAAAGAAGCAACCAAGTAACCATGCAACCAATCAACCAAGCAACCAAGCAACCAAGCAACCAAGCAACCAAGCAACCAAGCATCCAAGCAACCAAGCAACCAAGCAACCAAGCAACCAAGCAACCAAGGAAGAAAGCAACCAAGTAAACAAGCAACCAAGTAACCATGCAACCAAGTAACGAAGCAACAAAGTAACCAAGCAACAAAGTAACCAAGTAACCAAGCAAACAAGTAACCAATCAACCAAGTAACTTAGTAACCAATTAACCAAGTAACCAAGTAACCAAGAAACCAAATAACCAAGTAACGAAATAACCAAGTAACCAAGTCACCAAGTAACCTAGTAACCAAGTAACCAAGTAACCAAGTAACCAAGTAACCTAGTAACCAAGTAACCAAATAACCGAGTACCCAAGTAACTAAGTAACCAAGTATCCAAGCAACCAAGTAACCAATGAACCAACCAACAAAGTAAACAAGCAACCATATAACCATGCAACCAAGTAATCAGGCAACCAAGTAACCAAGCAACCAAGTAACCAGACAACCAAGTAACCAAGCAACCAAGTAACGAAGCAACCAAGTAAATAAGCAAACTAGTAACCAAGCAACCAAGTATCCAAGCAAACAAGCAATCAAGTAACCATGCAACCATGCAACCATGCAAACAAGCAACCAAGTAACAAAGCAACTTAGTAAACAAGCAACCATGTATCCAAGTAACGAAGTTACCAATTCACCAAGTAACCAAGTAACCAAGCAACCAAGCAACAAAGTAAACAAGCAACCAAGTAAACAAGCAAACAAGTAGCCAACTAACGAAGTAACCAAACAACCAAATAACCAAGCAACCAAGTAACCAAGCAACCAAGAATCCAAGCAGCCAAGTAACAAAGCAACCAAGTAACCAAGCAACCAAGTAACTAAATAACTATATAACCAAGTAAACAAATAACTAAGCATCCAAGTAAACAAGCGACCAAGAAAACAAGCAGCCAAGTAACCAGGCAACCAAGCAACCAAATAACCACCCAACCAAGCAACCTACCAACCAACCAACCAAGTAACCAAGTAATCAGTAACCAAGTATCGAAGTAATAAATTAACCAAGTAACCAAGTAACCACGTATACAAGTAACCAAGTTACCAAGAAACCAAGCAATCAAGCACCCAAGCAACCAAGCAACCAAGCAACCAAGCAACCAAGCAACCAAGCAACCAAGCACCCAAGCAACCAAGCAACCAAGCAACCAAGCAACCAAGTAAACAAGCAACAATTTAAACGTGCAACCAAGTAACCACGAAAACAAGTAACCAAGCAACCAAGTATCCAAGCAACCCAGTATCCAAGCAACCAAGTATCCACGCAACGAATTAACCAAGTAACCAAGTAACCAAGAAACCAAGAAACCAAGTAACCAATCAACCAAGTAACCAAGCAACCAAGTAAACATATATCCAAGTAACCAGGTAATCCAAGTAACCAAGTAACCTAGTAACGAAATAACGAAGTATCGAAGTAGCCAAGTAACCTAGTAACCAAGTAACCAAGTAACCAAGTAACGAAGTAACCAAGTTACCAAGTAACCAAGTAACCAAGTAACCAAGTAATCATGAAACTAAGTTACCAAGTATCCAATCAAGCAAGTAACGAAGCAACCAAGCAACAAAGTAAACAAGCAACCATGTAACCATGCAACAAAGTAACCAAGCAACCAAGCAACCAAGCAACCAAGTAACCAGGCAACCAAGTAACCAAGCAACCAAGTACCCAAGCAACCAAGTAAATAAGCAAACTAGTAACCAAGCAACCAAGTATCCAAGCAAATAAGAAACCAAGTAACCATGCAACCAAGCAACCAAGCAACCAAGCAACCAAGCCACAATGTAATCATGCAACCAAGTAACCAGGCAACAAAGTAACAAAGCAACCAAGTAACGAAGCAACTTAGTAACCAAGCAACCAAGTATCCAAGCAACCAAGTAAATAAGCAACCTAGTAACAAAGCAACCAACTATCCAAGCAAACAAGCAACCAAGTAACCATGCAACGAAGCAACGAAGCAACCAAGCAACCAAGCAACCAAGCAACCTAGCAACCAAGCAACGAAGCAACGAAGCAACGAAGCAACCAAGCAACCAAGCAACCAAGCAACCAAGGAACAAAGCAACCAAGTAAACAAGCAACCAAGTAACCATGCAACCATTTCACCAAGCAACCAAGCAACCAAGCAACCAAGCAACCAAGCAACCAAGCAACCAAGCAACCAACCAACCAAGCAACCTAGCAACCAAGTATCCAAGTAAGCAAGTAACCAAGTAACCAAGTAACCAAATAACCACGTAACTAAGTAAACAAGTATCCAAGCAAGCAAGTAACGAAGCAACCAAGCAACAAAGTAAACAAGCAACCATGTAACCATGCAACCAATTAACCAGGCAACCAAATAACCAAGCAACCAAGCAACCAAGCAACCAAGTAACCAGGCAACCAAGTAACCAAGCAACCAAGTACCCAAGCAACCAAGTAAATAAGCAAACTAATAACCAAGCAATCAAGTATCCAAGCAAACAAGAAACCAAGTAACCTTGCAACCAAGCAACCAAGCAACCAAGCAACCAAGCAACCAAGCAACCAAGCAACCAAGCAACCAAGCAACCAAGCAACCAAGCAAACAAGCAGCAATGTAAGCATGCAACCAAGTAACCAGGCAACCAAGTATCCAAGCAACCAAGTAAATAAGCAACCTAGTAACCAAGCAACCAACTATCCAAGCAAAGAAGCAACCAAGTAACCATGCAACCAAGCAACCAAGCAACCAAGCAACCAAGCAACCAAGCATCCAAGCAACCAAGCAACCAAGCAACCAAGCAACCAAGCAACCAAGGAAGAAAGCAACCAAGTAAACAAGCAACCAAGTAACCATGCAACCAAGTAACGAAGCAACAAAGTAACCAAGCAACCAAGTAACCAAGCAATCAAGTTACCAATCAACCAAGTAACCTAGTAACCTAGTAACCAATTAACCAAGTAACCAAGTAACCAAGCAACCAAGTAACCATGCAACCATGCAACCAAGCAACCAAGTAACCAAGCAACTTAGTAAACAAGCAACCATGTATCCAAGTAACGAAGTTACCAATTCACCAATTCACCAAGTAACCAAGTAACCAAGTAACCAAGTAACCAAGTAACCAAGTAACCAAGTAACCAAGTAACCAAGTAACCAAGTAACCAAGTAACCAAGTAACCAAGTAACCAAGTAGCCAAGTAGCCAAGTAGCCAAGTTACCAAGCAAACAAGTAACCAACAAACGAAGTAACCAAGCAATCAAATAACCAAGAAACCAAGTAACCAAGCAACCAAGCAACAAAGCAGCCAAGTAACAAAGCAACCAAGTAACCTAGCAACCAAGTAAGTAAATAACAATATAACCAAGTAAACAAATAACTAAGCATCCAAGTAAACAAGCAACCAAGTAAACAAGCAGCCAAGTAAGCAACCAACCAAGCAACCAAATAACCAACCAACCAAGTACCCAAGTAAGCAAGTAAGCAAGCAACCAAGTAACCAAGTGACCAAGTAACCAAGTAACCAAATAACCAAGTAACCAAGTAATCAGGTAAGCAAATACCGAAGTAATCAATTAACCAAGTAAACACGTATACAAGTAACCAAGTAACCAAGTATCAAAGTAACCAAGTATCCAAGCAACCAAGCAACCAAGCAACCAAGCAACCAAGCAACCAAGCAACCAAGCAACCAAGCAACCAAGCATCCAAGCAACTAAGTAAACAAGCAACAATTTAAACGCAACCAAGTAACCAGGAAAACAAGTAACCAAGCAAACAAGTATCCAAGCAACCCAGTAAGCAAGCAACCAAGTATCCACGCAACGAATTAACCAAGTAACCAAGTAACTAAGTAACTAAGTAACCATATATTCAAGTAACCCGGTAATCCAAGTAACTAAGTAACCTAATAACGAAATAACGAATTAACGAAGTAGCCAAGTAACCTAGTAAACAAGTAACCAAGTAACCAAGTAACTAAGTAACCAAGTAACCAAGTAACCAAATAACCACGTAACTAAGTAACCAAGTATCCAAGCAAGCAAGTACCCAAGCAACCAAGTAAATAAGCAAACTAGTAACCAAGCAACCAAGTATCCAAGCAAACAAGAAACCAAGTAACCATGCAACCAAGCAACCAAGCAACCAAGCAACCAAGCAACCAAGCAACCAAGCAACCAAGCAACCAAGCAACCAAGCAACCAAGCAACCAAGCAACCAAGCAACCAAACAACCAAGCAACCAAGGAACAAAGCAACCAAGTAAACAAGCAACAATGTAATCATGCAACCAAGTAACAAGGCAACCAAGTAACCAAGCAACCAAGTAACCAAGCAACTTAGTAACCAAGCAACCAAGTATCCTAGCAACCAAGTAAATAAGCAACCTAGTAACCATGCAAACAACTATCCAAGCAAAGAAGCATCCAAGTAACTATGCAACCAAGCAACCAAGCAACCAAGCAACCAAGCAACCAAGCAACCAAGCAACCAAGCAACCAAGCAACCAAGCAACCAAGCAACCAAGCAACCAAGCAACCAAGCAACCAAGGAACAAAGCAACCAAGTAAACAAACAACCAAGTAACCATGCAACCAAGCAACCAAGCAACCAAGTATCCAAGCAATTTAGTAAACAAGCAATTATGTATCCAAGTAACAAAGTTGCCAATTCACCAAGTAACCAAGTAACCGTGTAGCCAAGTAACCAAGTAAACAAGCAACCAAATAAACCAGCAAACAAATAACCAACTAACGAAGTAACCAAGGAACCAAATAACCAAGCAACCAAGTAACCAAACAACCAAGTATCCATGCAGCCATGTAACAAAGCAACCTAGTAAACAAGCAACCAAGTAAACAAGCAGCCAAGTAACCAGGCCACCAAGCAAACAAGTAACCAAGCAACCAAGAAACCAACCAACCAAGTAACCAAGTAAGCAAGTAACCTAGTAACGAATTTACCAAGTAACCAAGTAATGAGGTAACCAAGTATCGAAGTAATCAAGTAACCAAGTATCCAAGTAACAAAGTAACCAAGTATCCAAACAACCAAGTAACCAAACAACCAAGGAATCAAGCAACGAAGTAACCATGCAACCAACAAACCAAGTAACCAAGTACAAAATTACCAAGTAACCAAATAACCAAGTATCCAAGCAACCAAGTAACAAGCAACCAAGCAACCAAGCAACCAAGCAACCAAGCAAAGCAACCAAGCAACCAAGCAACCAAGCAACCAAGCAACCAAGCAACCAAGCAACCAAGCAACCAAGCAACCAAGCAACCAAGGAACAAAGCAACCAAGTAAACAAGCAACAATGTAATCATGCAACCAAGACGACCAAGTAACCAAGCAACCAAGTAACCAAGCAACTTAGTAACCAAGCAACCAGTATCCTAGCAACCAAGTGAAATAAGCAACCTAGTAACCCTGCAGACAACTATCCAAGCAAAGAAGCATCCAAGTACTATGCAGCCAGCACTAAGCAACAAAGCACAAAGCTAACAAGAACCAAGCAACCAAAACCAAGCAACCAAGCAACCAAGCAACCAAGCACCAGCAGCCAGCAACCAAGCAACCAAGTAACAAGTAACCAAGTAACCAAGTAGCCAAGTAACCAGTAACAAGCAGCCAAGTAACCAAGCAACCAAGCACCAACCATCCAACCAAGTAACCAAGTAAGCCAAGTAACCAGTAACCAATTACCAAGTAACCAAGTAATCAGGTAACAAGTATCGAAGTAATCTAAAAGTAACCAAGTATCCAAGCACAACAAAGCAACCAAGCACCAAGCAACCAAGAACCAAGCAACCAAGGCAACAAGCAACAAGTAACCAGCAACCAAACAACCAAGCAACCAAGTACAAATACCAAGTAACCAAGAACAAGTATCCAAGCAACCAGTAACCAAGCAACCAAGTCACGCAAGAAAACCCAAATAACCAAGAACCAAGCAACAAGAACCAAGCAACCAAGTAACCAAGCAACCAAGTAACCAAGCAACCAAGTACCAAATCGAACCAAGTAACCTAGTAACGAAATAACGAAGTATCGAAGTAGCCAAGAAGCCTAGTAACCAAGTAACCAAGCAACCAAGCAACCAAGCAACCAAGTATCCAAGCAACGAAGTTGCCAATTCACCAAGTAACCAAGTAACCATGTAGCCAAGTAACCAAGTAAACAAGCAACCAAATAAACCAGCAAACAAATAACCAACTAACGAAGTAACCAATGAACCAAATAACCAAGCAACCAAGTAACCAAACAACCAAGTATCCAAGCAACCATGTAACAAAGCAACCTAGTAAACAAGCAACCAAGTAAACAAGCAGCCAAGTAACCTGGCCAACAAACAAGTAACCAAGCAACCAAGCAACCAACGCAACCAAGCAACCAAGTAACCAAGTAACCAAGATAAGAACCAAGCAACCAAGCAACCAAGTAACAAGCAAAAGTCCAAGCAACCAAGCAACCAAGATCCAGAACCAAAAAGTAACCAAGCAACCAAGAACCCAAGAACCAAGAACCAAGTAACCAATAACCCAAATAACAGGGAACAAGTATCAAGTAACCAAAATAACCAAGTACCAAGAACCAAAAACCAAGAACCAAGAACCAA
>JAODUO010008851.1:0-15578 GCA_025642075.2 Ridgeia piscesae
CCGGGAAACATCTCCTTCACGCTTTCCTGAAATGGTCTGCCAGCAGAAACGATAGGTTGTGTGCGCTCTGCAACCATGTCCAGGTTCTGCAACAATCACCCACCTGGTGATCTCCTGGTCCTTTGGGTTCACACAACAATCACCCGTCTGGTGATCTCCTGGTCCTTTGGGTTCACACAACAATCACCCGCCTGGTGATCTCCTGGTCCTTTGGGTTCACACAAAATGACCCGCCTGGTGATTTCCTGGTCCTTTGGGTTCACACAACAATCACACGCTTGGTATAACTTCGAAATCATGGTCCTCTTGGGTTCACTCAACAATCACCCGTCTGGTGATCTCTTGGTCCTTAGGGTTCACACAACACTTACCCGCATGGTGATCTCCTGGTCCTTGGGTGTTCACACAACAATCACCTGCCTGGTGATCTCCTGGTCCTTTGGGTTCACACAACACTGACCCGCCTGGTAAATTCCTGTTTTGGAAAACATTGACCCGCCTGGTGATCTTGGTCCTTAGGGTTCACACAACAATCACCTGCCTGGTGATCCCCTTGGTCCTTTGGGTTCACACAACAATCACCCGCCTGGTGATCTCTTGGTCCATCGGGTTGACACAATAATCACTCGTTTTCTTGGTCCTTTGGGTTGACACAAAATGAAGTCGCATGATTGTTCACTTGAAACTCGATCAATGTTCATGTGTTGGGATGTTGTTCTGTGGCAAATCACATCATTTTTGCCTGCCGCAGCAACACTAAACTGGGAGTTACATACGTGACAAAACACATGTGACAATTCTCTGTCCCTTCTACTTACTCAGTCCAGATCGGTGACCCACGCCTCGAGATATTTCCGAGCATTTCTTCTTGGAAAGCAATGCTGCCCCATCTTCGTGCATGGTTTCGTCTTCGCTGGTGCCACATTGATAAGTGCAATGGTCTGCCTAGATCGTGGGCTTGCTTAGGTAGGTCAAAGCTTTACTGTTATGTAAAGATCTACTCAACTAGATTTAAATTAATCAAGAAAATAAAAACCAACATTATGATCCCAGTTGACTTTGTGACCTTCAAAATGACCTTTAAATTAAAATTAAGTGTTGTGTGGAATGTCCGGTAGTTGTGGCATTTGTCAGCGTGGTTGCGTATGTTTGCAGATTCAATCCTGTGATGACTATATTTTTTTATTTGAGTTTTGTTCAAGATCATTGATCTGTGATTAGTTTGTTAGTTCTTGTGTCCTCTTCTGTGATGACAGTCATAAGTGTCAGTAAGCAGTGCTGTTAATGTGCATGTGACGTCTGAGGCGGGTCACTGTGGCATATTAAAGTTTGCCTACACATCTTCCACCAAGGTACCTTAGTTGGCCAAGTCCTTGTTGTGTCATGCTGCTGGGTGGTGACGCTGCTACAGATGTTGATGCATGCTTGGGTGGAGTGTGTTCATCTGAAGTGTCGTTGCAGATGATGTGGGCCCGTCCTTCTTCAAGGACATACACGCCAGCCCTGTATTGACACGTCATAGTTTCCACACACAGAGTTTTTATGTGTGTACAGCACAAACCTTAACAGAAACAAATGTCACATGCATAAAAGTAACTGCCACACCATAGTCCACTCTTATGTTGACCAGTAAAGAAGACACACTATTTTGACATGCCTGCGATGTCACATCGTCATTCTGCTGTTGTCGCCTCACTTCTAGAACAGTTCTCCCACATGTTGGCGATGGATCACATAGATATACCACACATACATCAATACATCTCCACAGCAAGTATGCCGGCCCCAATGGTCTTGCTAAGAAGACCTACACATTCTAATACATTACCAATGACCGTATTAACAGTTATCTTTACACTATATTTAACATCAACACCATATCGGTGTACCTGGAATCACTCTGCCACTAGGTCACCTGGAATCACTCTGCCACTAGGTCACCTGGAATCACCTGCCACTAGGTCACCTGGAATCACTCCGCCACTAGGTCACCTGGAATCACTCCGCCATTAGGTCACCTGGAATCACTCTGCCACTAGGTCACCTGGAATCACTCTGCCACTAGGTCACCTGGAATCACTCTGCCACTAGGTCACCTGGAATCACTCCGCCACTAGGTCACCTGGAATCACTCTGCCACTAGGTCACCTGGAATCACTCTGCCACTAGGTCACCTGGAATCACTCCGCCACTAGGTCACCTGGAATCAGGGCTTTATGCAGGACCTAATTATTGCCAGTCACACGTTTTGGTGGACACATGGATGTTAACTGTTAAGCCAGTTTACAAACTTTAAAATGTGTCTGATGACTTGAAATGTACTACAAACTCACATGTGACACCATTTACAATCACTTCTAAGGCATAACTGACAATGTGAATGGTGTCACGTATCGACTGTTCAATCACCTAATACTCTGGGCCATTGGGGCACTATGCCCCATTCTGTCGCCAATGGTGACACCTGTCAACATGTTGACACACTAGAACATGTAACATGCCCTGTCTGGGGATCTCCAATGTACATTTGGGGACAGGAACATGTGGAGAGAAGATTGTCCAAAAAGGAAACACAGGTATGTGTATGTAACTGTACTTAGCCTGCAGGGTGAAGATTTCACTCTCAAGGTGACTGACTATAGCAAGAAATTGTCCGTGCGATACATAGTAACAACAAAGTCATGTAATGCTTCACGTTTTTGTGAGTCTGTATTTCCTCAGTCCAGGGCTTTATGCAGGATAAACATTTTGCCAGTCACAACTTTGGGTAAAAACCTAATGATACATGTCTACAATTTTGGAAGACCTTTTTTTTTGCTATGCTATCTTATTTTATTTATATGCAATAACACAACAACAATAATATAATAATGTCTTATTTAATGACATTTTTCAATTATTACAACCAGGCCTAATAAAAAAACAAGTTACATTATGTCGCAGTGTAAATAACAAAATTACGTAAATTATATGCAGTCATTATATACAGTACTCTCAAGCAATGTTACATGTCTACAACAAATTATAAATAAATCTTCAAAAACAACCTCATTGCCGTACTCTTCATAACAAAATAATACATTCTGTAAAATCATTATAAACGAAGTACCCGGTACACAATTTTACCTTCGCAATTACTACAAAACACATCAATAAAATAATAAGTCGATGTCGTCGGCGGTGAAGGTGTTGCCGTAACAGTTGGCGTCGGTTTTGCCGTGAAAAACTTCGTTATTGTGGTTAGTTTGCGAACCTTCGGCTTCGGAGCTGGAGGCATCGCGTGGACGATAATATGTAATGTTTATTCGTAGCCACGTGAGTCGCTAACGATGCCTTGTTTTAAAGTTGATCATTCCCGGGAGTCACTCCAGACATAAATGCCAAAAATCGAAATGTTAATAATATACAGGCATATAACACGTATATTTTATTACGGATATAAATTCCCTCACATATATGTAATTTATATGTCTTTTTGAACGCTTTGAAAAGTGCACATAATCCGTATTATGATGTTTGCATTACTAGTTAATTCATGCCCATTATTATTGACGTGTGACAACCCAACGGAATTAACCAATCACGAATGCTATTTGTGAAATGGTTGTTGGGGCATTAACGCATTGCTTTGACCCCTCTAGCAGCAAATGAAACCACATGTACGACTGCCGCTGTGAGTAGGCGCCCTACACGCATGCGTAAAATGAGCTTCTTGCGCTGCGCTACTGCTACGCCTGCATAGTGTGGTGGTAGGCATCTTTGAGCGCCGTGCTAGGAATTCACAGTACTGGAAATATTTGTTTCTGGGAGATACAGAACACGTTATATTCCAGTGATGACACGGTGACACCCGTCATATAAACTGCCAGGACGGGGCCTTATCACACTGTGACGGGTTGTAACCCGTCCTCAAAAAATTTCCCCCGTCCATATTTGAAATTGCCCGTCCAAATGACGGGTGGACGGGTCTCTAGATAAAGCTATGCCTGGAATTTCTCCGCCACTAGGTCACCTGGAATCACTCTGCCGCTACGTCACCTGGAATCACTCTGCCACTAGGTCACCTGGAATCACTCTGCCACTAGGTCACCTGGAATCACTCCGCCACTAGGTCACCTGGAATCACTCCGCCACTAGGTCACCTGAAATCACTCTGCCACTAGGTCACCTGGAATCACTCTGCCACTAGGTCACCTGGAATTAAATGTGACCGACCCCACTTGTGCTGCATTATCCTATACATCTCTATGTAAAAGTTAAGTATATAACAACTTGTATCTCTGCCAATTCTTGTCACAAAACGTAAAAGCTTTACTGTTATGTAAAGATCTACTCAACTAGATTTAAATTAATCAAGAAAATAAAAACCAACATTATGATCCCAGTTGACTTTGTGACCTTCAAAATGACCTTTAAATTAAAATTAAGTGTTGTGTGGAATGTCCGGTAGTTGTGGCATTTGTCAGCGTGGTTGCGTATGTTTGCAGATTCAATCCTGTGATGACTATATTTTTTTATTTGAGTTTTGTTCAAGATCATTGATCTGTGATTAGTTTGTTAGTTCTTGTGTCCTCTTCTGTGATGACAGTCATAAGTGTCAGTAAGCAGTGCTGTCAATGTGCATGTGACGTCTGAGGCGGGTCACTGTGGCATATTAAAGTTTGCCTACACATCTTCCACCAAGATACCTTAGTTGGCCAAGTCCTTGTTGTGTCATGCTGCTGGATGGTGACGCTGCTACAGATGTTGATGCATGCTTGTGTGGAGTGTGTTTCAATTTTTGGGGAAGGGTGTCTCCCTTCAAGGACATACACGCCTGCCCTGTATTGACACGTTATCATATTTTCCCCACAAATAGTTTTTAAGTGTAGTCACATAGATATACCACACATACATCAATATATCTCCACAGCAAGTATGGCGACCCCAATGGTCTTGCTAAGAAGACCTACACATTCTAATACATTACCAATTATCTTTACACTATATTTAACATCAACACCATATCGGTGTACCTGGAATCACTCTGCCACTAGGTCACCTGGAATCACTCTGCCACTAGGTCACCTGGAATCACCTGCCACTAGGTCACCTGGAATCACTCCGCCACTAGGTCACCTGGAATCACTCCGCCATTAGGTCACCTGGAATCACTCTGCCACTAGGTCACCTGGAATCACTCCGCCACTAGGTCACCTGGAATCACTCCGCCATTAGGTCACCTGGAATCACTCTGCCACTAGGTCACCTGGAATCACTCTGCCACTAGGTCACCTGGAATCACTCCGCCACTAGGGGTATATATGACTGGGGTGTGTGTGCATGTTATTGAGTGTTTGAGCCGCAGGTCAGGCGACTGAAGTCAGTTATGGTTTCAGCCTGGACCTGCGACTCGTTTAGTTGGTTCCAGTCGGCTATTGTTTAAAAAAAAAAAGAATTCTTAAATTGTTCAGTGTGGGCTGTGGGTACTATAAAACATCTGGTGTTGTTGGTTGTTAGTTGGACAAAATTTGAGGATACACGGTCGGGGAAGTGTTTAGGCTTAATGTGTCTTTTGTTTGTTTTTTGGGGCCGGAAGAATGTTTCAGTGGGGAGAGCTGGGATAGATCCTATAACAGTTCTGTACATGAATTTTAGTCTTTGGTCGCGTCGTCTATTGTCTAATGTGTCGAGGTTAAGGTTGGTGAGCATGGTTGTGACAGATCCTGGGTGTCTAGAGCGGTAGTCTCCAGTGATGAAGCAAGCTGCACGGTGTTGAATTTGTTCTAATTTGTCTATGTCCCCACGATGGTATGGGTCCCACACTATGGCTCCGTATTCTAAGACAGCGCTCACAAGGGCAATGTATGCCGTCCGTTTGCTGGTAATGGTGCATCTGCGTATATTTCGTCTTGGAAGCCAAGTGTGCTATTTGCTTTTTTGGTTATTGTAGAAATGTGTGAGTGCCACTTTAAGTCATTAGATATGGTGATGCCAAGGTACGGGTTGGTAGTTACATATTCCAGAGTTTCATTGTTTAGGCTGTAGAAGAATTGTGTTTTATTTGTTATGCTTAGGATGTGACATTTGTTTGTATTAAAATTCATCCCCCAGGTATTTGCCCACTTCCCAAGTTGCGTTAAGTCCTTCTGTAGCAAAATATGGTTGTTGAATGTCTGTATTTTCGTGTATAATAGGCAGTCGTCTGCAAAGAGGTGGACTTGAGATTTGACAGAGGTTGGTAAGTCATTTATGCGACACAAGAAGAGCAAAGGGCCTAAGACTGTGCCTTGTGGGACGCCAGAATCAACGGGTATTTCTCTCGACATTTTACCGTCAAAAAAGACTTTCATTGTTCTTCCAGTCAGGAATTTGTTTAGCCATTCAAGTATTGTGCCTCCGATTCCATAATGGGATAATTTTTTAAAGGGGTTTTGAGTGGGATATGGTGTCAAATGCCTTGCTAAAATCTAACACTGCCATGTCTGGTTCCGGTGTCGAAGGAGGAGAATAGGTCATGCATAGTGGTTAGAAGTTGTGTTTCACATGAGAAGCCTGCTCTGAAGCCGTGGTTAAGGTCTGTTAGGATGTTGTGTTCTTCAAGTTAAGTCATAAGGTGGCGGTAGATGATGTGTTCAATAATTTTACATGGAACAGATGTAAGGGAGATGGGACGATAGTTTTCTGGTAGATGTTTATCTCCTTTTTTGAATACGGCCGACACGTTTGCAGTGCGCCAGTCTCCCATGGTCAAACACCCATTATGGTGTTGTAACTAGCCTAACACTTGTCTCATTAGTACTCTAAGTATTCACTATGACATCTACTCCATTACAATTATCCTGACTGGTGGACAAATGTAGTACACTGGACCTGCTGTCTGCAGCGCGTCAACCAGAAGTCTTTATTTTCCCAACATGTCACACAACAATTGAAAAACCTCAATATGTGTCTGTGTCACTGCTGATCTACACACAACCAAATTCAGTGAACTTCTGTGTAGAACACCCAGACCACCGCCATGCTTCTGCGATCGGTTGAGTTTCTTAAACTGCAACCCCAGCTGTGTTAGATCGTTGTCACTTGTGATCATCCCCGGATGACTAATGATATTGAGCAATTTCAATTTTTCATTTTTACAACGCACTATCGCCGGGAGTAAGCCGAACAACGAACATTCTGTTATCGACAGGACTTGTCCAGCGTGTGACTGGTCCCACGCACAGTTCCAGCCACAGTCAAATCAGCGCATTTTATAAAAATCAAGCTCAATGGTGGATCTCCACAGTTTACAATGCAAATATCTAGAACTGGCTTAACAAGCCATCTGTAAATGAGCACACACCAATACACCTCAGAAAACACCTAAATAGTGGACCTCCACAGAGTTAACACCTCAAATTGGCCAGCCTCAGGAAAGCTTCTTGGCTGTTTCCTACCTGGAAACATCTCCTTCACGACTTTCCTGTAATGGTCTGCCAGCAGAAACGATAGGTTGTGTGCGCTCTGCAACCATGTTCACAAACAGAGATTCTGCAACAATCACCCGCCTGGTGATCTCCTGGTCCTTTGGGTTCACACAACAATCCTGGTGAAGCCTTCTTGGTCACCCCGCTGGTGATCTCCTGGTCCTTTGGGTTCACACAACAATCACCCGCCTGGTGATTCCTGGTCCTTTGGGTACAAAATCACGAGTGGTACACAACAATCACCCGCCTGGTGATCTCTGGTCCTTTGGGTTCACACAACAATCACCCGCCTGGTGATCTCTTGGTCCTTGGGTTCACACAACACTACCCGCTGGTGATCTCCTGGTCCTTGGTTCACACAACAATCACCTGCCTGGGTGATCTCCTGGTCCTTTGGGTTCACACAACACTGACCGCCTGGTGATTCCTGGTCCTTTGGGTTCACACAACAATCACCCGCCTGGTGATCTCCTGGTCCTTAGGGTTCAAAAAACAATCACCTGCCTGGTGATCTCTTGGTCCTTTGGGTTCACACAACAATCACCCGCCTGGTGATCTCTTGGTCCATCGGGTTGACACAATAATTGGTGATTTCTTGGTCCTTTGGGTTGACACAAAATGAAGTCGCATGATTGTTCACTTGAAACTCGATCAAGGTTCATGTTGTGGGATGTTGTTCTGTGGCAAATCACATCATTTTTGCCTGCCGCAGCAACACTAAACTGGGAGTTACGTACGTGACAAAACACATGTGACAATTCTCTGTCCCTTCTACTTACTCAGTCCAGATCGGTGACCCACGCCTCGAGATATTTCCGAGCATTTCTTCTTGGAAAGCAATGCTGCCATCTTCGTGCATGGTTTCGTCTTCGCTGGTGCCACATTGATAAGTGCAATGGTCGGCCTAGATCGTGGGCTTGCTTAGGTAGGTCAGGAATTCAAATGCTCTGATATAATGGTTGTGATTTGCTGTTTCGAGACCACACGTGATAGATAATTAAAATTAAATTAATTTAATCAAAATGCCTCTATTGCTCTTCCGTTGTAAAGGTAAAAATAAAGTGGAACAATGCCAATAGTAACTGAAATAAATTAGCATTTCAGGATTCTTCTATTATGATGTAAAATTGGAAATTTTTTCACACGCGTGGGAGAATGGGACATGCGTGCAAACGATCTGCATAAAGCTGTACGTGTAACAGGTCTGCTCTCTTTGCATCTGTCTGATCAGCTAAAATAGTCTGTTCCTTTTTTAGGTTTTTCACCATTGTGTTTTGTAACACTAAATTCCTGTATTGTCTTCTGCTGTGACCAACTTTCTAGTGCAAGAGTCAACAGTCTGAACTTTTGCTGTTTGGTGGCAGTTTGAATGTCTCTTCCAGAAGAGACATTAGTTTGTGAAGATCTCTGCAACTTTCAGTGTCGCTGTCACTGTGTTCATTCAGATTCACCTACTGGTAAGTCTAGTGCAGGGTACACTTAGGTTTGACTGCAGTGTGGTGCTGTTTAACTTTCTTCTTGCCATATGATAATTGATTACAGTGACAAACAGAGGTTCTGATGGGTGTACCACCGAAACACTGAGTGGTTTTATTGAGATAATCGACTGTATTCTATCTTCCTTTCTTTTAAAACACCCTGTAGAAATGTTCTGGCCTGATTTAATGTTGAGATGCAGAGCTATACTCTCATTAACAGCTCTTAAAGACCCTGTTAAGAATAAAGTAAAATGACCTAGCATGTAAAGCACAAGCTGACAATAAAAACATTAGTTTTAATAATTAAAATAATAATCACTTCTTATGCACAAATATACACGAAGATCAGTATCCTGTTCTGAGCTTTTCACAAAGTTAAATTTATAAAACTTTTCATGAAGACAATAAGAGTTATACATATTGGGTCAATATTACAAATTCATTTAAAAAAGTCGAAGGAAAGTAAAATGATTGGTTAATGTTGATGACAACATCATTTTATAGACCAAATAGCAACACTTTAATACTATTAATTCCTCCCTATTAGACCAATACCTCCATATCTCCAGGGACATGAGTCTGAGGGTTTTGTAGTCTCCAGGAGAGGTGTTTGGGTATTTTGGTGAGCCATGGGGCTAGGTGCTTTAGAACTTCAGGCCAGTGGGTTGCAGTTGCTTGTGTCCGAGGAATGAGGTCAGAAACCTCATAAGCTTGCAAGATGCAGGTTGAAAAACCCAGCCACAATGAAGAACTACATCTGTCTGTCTGCGGTCTGTCGTAGGTTTTCGTCCTTGTGTTTTACTTGTCGGTGGGAGATTAGTCTGATCTGAGCTGCAAAGCCTCTGCCGCAGTCAATACAGAAGATGGTAGCATCTGGAAAAAAGCTGCATATATTTGAACATTGAAACACCATTCATATTTTGTTACAATGAAAGTAGTTACCCAGATATGCCTAATACTTATAGCATGGGTCTGCTTCTGACCCTTAAAAAATCTCAATCTTTTTTCATGGTAGAACGTGAAAATTAACTATCACACAGGGACCACACTGGAAATAAGTGCTTGCACTTATTTGTGTCATCCTTTTATTTAATGTACTTTGTTTTTATATCTTATGTATATCTGTACAATGTTTTACTTTTTATATTAAATAAATCCAATCCACATGTGCTTGCTGATAGAGTAAAGTTATTGATCATTGCTGATTATCATGTGTTTTGTATTTGCAAGGAGTGTTTAAATATAATCTGATATTGGGGTTTGTGGATTTGTGTACCAAGTTACACAATAATGTATTATGTGCAGTGTTTCCCCTGGATAAAATGATGGGTGAGGTAGTAGAGAATGCTAATAATTTAGGTTAATTTTGCCCAAACCAAGGTTTGCATGTGCATGTGCACACACATCAACAAGGATTATTTGGACTGTGATCCTGCACAAAAGCCTGGTGGGTTTTGGTCTGTGATCACTATATACATGTACATGTATCAGTGGGAAATCAATTCTACAGTGGCACCATCTTATGAGCAAAACATTAATACATATTGACAATAACATTCATTTAATAATTTTAGATCATAAACACTGTCTCAGAACACATACTCCAATACTGGTTGGGGTGATTTAAACCAATACTAAAGCAGTAATATCTTTTATGTTTAGTCTTGCATTGTGGGGATAGATCATGGTACATAATAATGGCCGTTGCTCGTTTTGAGGGGTGGAAGGTTGGTTAAGACAACCGTTTGCATTATGTCACAATATATAACCACCATAAAATTACTGTTGGCTTTACCAAGAAGTTGACATATGGGACGTGAACAACATTTGATCATCCCTAAGTTGGTGTGTCATTTGTGGTGTGGTTTCTGCTCAATGTGTTACCAGAGACATTGGTGACTTGGGGACAACAGGACTGGGGATGACTGAATATTCAAACATTCTTCACCACATGGACATATTCTAACAGTTGTCACCATCACAGAATCACCCAACCATGCATTGTGACATTTCCAAACAGCTAAGATTACCTTGGATTGGTGGTAGGACAAATCCTTTCGACAAAATAAGACAGTGAAACATCTATCCTTTTAATGGTGTAATAAGTTTTACCTTTGTGTGCCCTCTTGTATATTAAGATCATACCATAGTTCTGGCACAAACTTGTGACCCAGAAGAGGTCTATGGTACATGGAATCACCATTCCAATGCAATGCTGATAGGAATATGATTGCCTGAATCAATTTTACTTTGGTCCACTTGCTGTATTGACTGTGAGAACTAGGCCCACAGCTTCAACACAAAAGAACAATTCCAGGAACTTGGCATTAGTTCCACCCACCTCCATTAGACTACTTTTTCTTGCGTTTAGCTTAGAACTCTGTTTCAGTCACAAAGTCACAAGTATGTGGCTAGGGTATCGTGTAGCTGGTGTTTATGTTTTTGGTTGTTTTCTCGAGGTAATACACACATTGTGGACTCTTTCAAACTTATTAAAAGCACAATGTTATCCACTGTCAGTGACTTCCCATATGAGTGCTGCGGAAACATGCTTGGACTTGTGCTAATGCACCTCACTTGGACCTATACTTAACCCCATCCCTTGTAACTGTGCTATCACTAACATTTATGAACATCATGTTTGACAATGTTCACTGTATTAAATTCTACAGACACTGTACAGTTCTTGCACTATTGGCCAGACTTAGTAGCTAGAGCTTTACTCCTGTTCACTCTGTATGAATCATGAAGGACAATCAGTGGTGAATACTTGTGTATGAATAGACCTTTTATGCAGAAGGAACAACACAAGTCAGGAGTTGATTGATTTTGGGCCTAGTGAATGACATTTTTTGTTAATAGCAACCATAGCAAGCAAAACACTACCACCAACTGAATGACTACAAGCTACTGTGCATAATTCACCCTATGTGTGGGGGTCATTCCATCATGACAATAAAAACATAAGTACATCAACTTATTTCCGCCTTAAAAACCCTGAGCACACAATAATACGAGGAAAAATCCATTTTGCAAAACCTCGTGCACTACCAGAGAAAAGTGTCAAACCTTTAGAAAACAATACGGTTGTTTCCGTCACATGTATGTGATACAATCAACCACAGAGCAGTTTTAAAAACTGCTAGGTAATAAGTAAAAGTACATAAACATGTCTAGCACAACAGGTTTTCATGTGACTGCCATGAAGTCAAGCCAGTGAAGACATGTATATACAGCTATCTACTCCTCTAAACCCACGCCACTCCCTATTCATGTCTCTCCCATTCTACTCCTCCAAACCCACGCCTCTCCCTATTCATTCCTCTCCCATTCTACTCCTCCAAACCCACGCCTCTCCCTATTCATACCTCTCCCATTCTACTCCTCCAAACCCACGCCACTCCCTATTCATACCTCTCCCATTCTACTCCTCCAAACCCACGCCTCTCCCTATTCATACCTCTCCCATTCTACTCCTCCAAACCCACGCCTCTCCCTATTCATACCTCTCCCATTCTACTCCTCCAAACCCACGCCACTCCCTATTCATACCTCTCCCATTCTACTCCTCCAAACCCACGCCTCTCCCTATTCATACCTCTCCCATTCTACTCCTCCAAACCCACGCCTCTCCCTATTCATACCTCTCCCATTCTACTCCTCCAAACCCACGCCTCTCCCTATTCATACCTCTCCCATTCTGCTCCTCCAAACCCACGCCTCTCCCTCCTCTACTTCTCTACTCCTCCAGCGCTTCTTGTATCCCGCGTATATGTTCAGTTGCATTGGTCGTAACAGACTATATCAGGGGTAGAAATAACTCCAAAATCTAGGTAGCCATCCGGGCTACCAGCTTGAAATTTCTGGTAGCCCACACCCATACCTGGTAGCCAAAAATTTCTTAATAAATTACTCTGTATATAACTCGCTAACTAAAATAGTGGGCAGAAGGGTATTTTTGTTGAAGCATTGAGGTCCACATGCCCCTTTCTACCTTCATTCGCTTTCTTGCACCATTAAGATTAGTCAACATGCAGTGCATTTTAAAAACAGAGATAGTTAATTAGAACGATTTACCATATCAACTATACTCTTCTACATATCAGAATGGTAACAGCCGACGAGTCGCTCTCTTGTGGGGGCCACTGTTGCACTACTTTTGTTTTTGTAAATATCAGTTTAGCCTGAATCACCGTTTAGCATGCAGTAACTGGCGAAAGTAGAAACTAAGTCTAAGATTGAATGGAAACTGACAAGAAATTAGATTTCTTGTCAGTTCATATCAAATATTCTAAAATGAAACAAATGGTTTGTAATAACTATTTTAATGTATAAAAGTTCTACTATATTTAGTAGAACAATGCAAATATTTTGCTATGTATATACATGTATTTGTGAGTTTACAAATATTGTGTTGATAAAAGGTATCCGTATTTGTTAAGTTTCCCACTAAAATAATGTGGCATATGGCCATATCCAAATTGCATAATAATAACATTAACTTATATAACACTCTGTATGTTTAAAAAAATTGTTCAAAGGTAGTTCCTCTTTTTGACATTTGAATACAACATCGATATAATTATTATTGTAAAACATAAAATCAATATAATTTAGCAGTGCTTGTACATACTACCCATATTACAAAACAATTTTGAATTAGTCAATTATTCAATTTAATATTCTCAAATGTGCTGTATAAATTGCATATGTAATATTGTTTATTATAATATAGATACTAGGCTTACATGTTTTAATATCTATTTAATTTGAACAGTGCTTCAAATTGCCCTGGCTGAGATGCATTACAAAAACGTGTTGTGTACAAAAGAAACAACTTTCCCATTTCTAATACAAGACTAGTGGATTTCTAAGAAATTGACCTCCCAGTACTTGGAAGTGCAGCCATCCACCTGCAACAATGTTTTAAACTACCTCATCCTGTCACTAGGTCAGTTTATTACGTAATCCAATCATACTGCCAAAATAACACATGGCTTCCAAGGTGGTCTTTAAGGGTGTGCAGTAACTTTATTGGGTAGTATATTGACACTGGCCCCATTGCACCAACGATGTCTTTGAAGTGGTTAATTGGATACAATTGTTTCAACCCAGTGGAAGCCATTGAGTCGTCTCAGACACTTGACCTGCACTGATGATTAGGCCATCAGTGACCCAGATTCTGTGGTAGACCACCGGGCTACTGCTGTCTCCAATTGTAGTAGCCCGACAGCAATTCTGGTAGCCTCGGGCTACCGGGCTACCACTATTTCGAACCCTGTATATATCGCCTACAACTGTATCTGACACCCACATCCAGCACTAGATCTGCTGCTTCTTTCGTTCTTACAGGCAGCTTTTATTATTCAGACACTTCGTCTCTAGTGAAAACCTTCGCTATCAGCGTCATGTCATGCTTTGAAGATGTGGTGCCTCGATACTTCCCAAATAATGTTTGCTTCTGGATACTTGTTCCTGTTATTGTCGTACACAATAGTGTACAACCATCCCTGATGAATCAGTTCTCTGCATAAGTGTCCTATTTTTAATATGCGCAACATTTGTGTTTGGTGCGTGTTGAAGTGGAATGTCAGCTGGCAATCATTCTAGTTCTATGTGAATATTTCATTCGGCAATCACCGATAGCCGTGTAGTTGGGTTAGAATAACCACTGGTGTAATAGCATGTCATCACGTATTGAAGGTGTACAAATAAAGTAACATAACACGGTAGAATATCATTAATGATTTATATAATGTAAATTATGTACATGTATAATAACGCGCATGTAAATAATATAAATGATGCACATGTATATACATTAAACACAGTTCCCAGATCTGAGTGGACAGTACGGTCCAACTGGTAGTGTATGTAGGGATCTGAGCCACCGAACAACAAGCCGGTGGCTCCACCATAGCTGCAAAATAGTAATAATAAAAAAAACATTAACTGTAAATTATATAAATAAAATTATATAATAAAAACATTATAAATAAACAAATACATATGGAAGGCTAAAACACATAAATACAAAAGGCCATTTAAGGTAGAAGTAATGTTCTCTTCCATGCATTGTCTCTTCATTTAAGTATTACTGCATCAGCCAAAGTATTGTCTAAAATATAGCATCTTTACGGTATTCTTAAAAGAGTTCTCATTGTATAGTTCTCGTACTGAAAAAGGTGGTCTGTTCCACAGGTCCGGAGCTGCTGCATGGAAACTCGCATCTCCAGCTTTGCAATTTGTTTTAGGTCTTTTAAGGCGTTTGGTTCCCTCTGAGCGAAGTGATTGGTTGGCATGTAGATGCAGATAAGGTCACGCAAGTACACTGGTCCATGACAGTTGACTGCTCTGTGCACGAGTAGCATTATCTTGAAACAGACAAGTCCCCGGACCAGCAGCCAATGGAGTCCTTTCAGCACTGACGTGATGTTGGAATATTTTGCCAAACACATGATCAGTCTAGCGGCAGTATTTTGAAGACACTGTAGTCTGGCAAAGTTCTTGTCAACTGTGGCATATAGCAGAGAATTACAACAGTCAAGTCTTGATGTCACTAGTGCGTTGACCTCCCTTGTCTGCCTCGGCAAGAACTTGTTAATCTGACCGATGTGATGGATGTGGAAATAGCAGCATCGAACAATTTCTG
>JAODUO010008858.1:0-13023 GCA_025642075.2 Ridgeia piscesae
ACTTCAATGCGCAAACGGGAAACGGACGAACCTCACGGACCCGGACACGGGTACATTTGGGCCTGAAATCAGAAGTGAGGGAGGCGATACCTTGGTAGAATAGACAACATCAAGAACATACAACATCATAGATACCATGACTCAGAAGAAAACACGGAGGAGATGGAGGTGGAAAAGTTCAAACGGAGCAACAAAGACCGAAATTGGTTACATTCTAACAACAGTTCAAACACCATCACAGTCATGAACCGAAACAATATTGGAAGTAACCATATAACGGTTCTGAGCAACATTAAACTGGACGTAGAAGTGGAAAGGAAAACAGTTGATGAACAAAAGGCCATCGATAATATATAGCGCTCCAATAGGATAAAAGGAGACCGAATTCAAAGTCGAACTGAGAAACCGATAGTAGAGTCTACATACAAGCGTAGCTAGAGCTGTCAAAAAGCCATTGAATCCAAGTATATTATCATGTAGAAGGTCAATGGTCGTAGTTATTCCTACAATTTAAATACTGTTAGGGACGCTTTCCTTGGCATATGCATTTGCACCTAACTAAGACGGTATTTTACAGCTGGACCTCCTACACATTGTGAGAACAACCAAGACAAGTGACCTCCTACCCGGCTTACAAGCCGATATCCAACACATATTGTGCAGGATGACGGCCATTTTGAATTTCCATTTTTCAGTTTTGGCTCATATATATATAATACATATATATATATATATATATATATATATATATATATATATATATATATATATATATATATATATATATATATATATATATATATATATATATATATGAACACATGCCCCAGTCGTTCCTGGCAAATAATAACTCATTGATAGTTAGTTATATAATAACACATCTACAATATACGCTAAACATTTAAAACTCACGTGTGTACATCAACATTACCTCTTGTTTGCTAAGCGCATTAATGCAATGGAGAAAACTACCAATACATTCTTTTTATCTCTAATCATCATTGGCCAAATTATGGACACTTTTGTCGAATGATTGAATTTACGCATTGTCGGGCAACATTTATACAGTGAAACTTGTCTTGGGAAACGTGCGAATCCTACTTGGTCTCTCAAGACAGGTGGTTTCTGATGATAGGTTGCACAGAAATTCATATCGGTGTAATTATGAATATGTACAGGTTTTACTAACTGCACAATTTCATTAACACAACGTTTAGCAATAATAATATAATAATAATAATATTTATTATTTATAAAGCGCAATATCCAAAAATGCTCAAAGCGCTGTACAATAAAATAAAAAGCTATTTATTATGTGTTAAAACTAATATTAATAATAAGAAATACAGTTGTAAAATTTACTTTCAGATAAAAACAAATGTAGAAACATTAAATTATTCATTATATACAATAAAATATTATATACAATTAACGACGATGAGTAAAATAAATAAATAAATAAATATATGAATGTAATGCTATTAAGTGCTAATGTATATACATATAATTGTAACTCGAAATTTTAAGAGACACCATAACATTTCAGGTTGGAATTGATAATTTTTATTTAGGGGTAACCCGGGTAAAACGGGTTTTGGTGTATTTGGCCGATACACAACAAACTGTTACCCTAAAGCGCAAAATGTGGGTGCGACGACCAGCGGAACGTTAATTCTCACATATTGCCCGGGTTTCCCTATCATTATTGTTTGCACATTCGCGTTGCAGACGTGATTAATTGTATTACGCTTGTGCCTTTCCACATATCTACCACTATATTTGAGTCAAATAAGTTTGTAAACAAATACATAACATAAATAAATAAATACGTAATTGGTCAAATAAGTAAGTAGATTATTACAATTATTATTCGAAATTTAAATGAGTATTCTTAAATGTCCAATATGTTCAAAATTCCATAAATAAAATGAAATATATTAAAACTCTAATGTCTCCGAATCATCACTGGTTTGTAATCATTTGGAGAAGTCGCTTTCCAGCTGTCGCCACTGTTCACGGTCTAGCGCTCGCTGAGCGTTTATGTCGGCAGAACACCGCAGCTTACATCCGATGTGGCGGATGTCGGCAGTTAGCGCCGTCGGCAGCGTCGTGTGTTGTCAACCTGTGAATGCTGTGACACCTTTGTCGGCGAAATAGTTGTCGATTGCACGATGGGCGTATGGATCGCGCCGCAAACGTAGCACATGCCCGCAAGGACAAAAAGTACACGCGCAGAAGAGTTTCCGTTATGCTCTATAACGTTTGGCCCGCACAGTACATAGCACTGCTTCAAATTATACTGACGCTGTAGCGTTAAAAACGGTCCGGTTGACGTTGCTGCGCATGCGCGATAAATGTAAAATCACCAATGTGCAGCGAAACGACAAAGCATTTATGGTATAAATACTATGTGCTGTACGTTAGGATTTATATAACCTCTCAGCAAAGTAATTTCTTGCAAATAAATACTAGGTAAACAAGTTGTGAGGCATCATTTGATAGCAAGCGCAAATCACGTGACTGTAGTGCGCCATAATCCGTGACAGAGATTTAAACAAACGGAATATTTTAATATATTGAACAACATTTTAAGCAACTCTTCACAGTTATCACCACAGGAGAGTTTTCAAACAGACCGGGGCATTGATAGAAAAAATGCTTTGTCGTTTCACTGCACATTGATGATCTTACATTTATCGCCCATGCGCTGAAACGTCAATCGGAACGTTTATAGAGACCGCAAAAAATGTAAGCGCGAAACGCATTAGTTACAAAACAAACTTGTTGTATCAAGGTCAGTGTTGTTACACATAACAAGATGATTATCGAGAGACATAACATGTTGTTATGATCACTAGAAAACACGTTACCTTTGAAATGGTTGCATTACAGCCACTGCTAAAACCGGATAATTATGAATATCTTTGGCAAGTCTGCGCAGTGTGCTGTGAGAAACAAAAAAACCATTGTAATCGGAAACACCGTACCGCAGTTGCTCAGCGGAAGGATGACCACCACGTTTCAGGTGCGGGTTCAGACGTCGATGGGTGAAGTAATATTGAAGACCTTCAGTTTTGAAAACAATAACAACTTGCTAATAAAAACGTACGGATATTTGGAAGGATATACCTGGTGTGACTGCACACCTGTCATCACATAATGTTATGAATGCGCCAGCTGTCACATAACCCTCCAATGCAGATTAATAATGCGACACTAATGTAGATTGAAATCGGCCAACTTAATGACATTTAGTTTTATTTGTTTAAACGTTATGTAAACAACACTTATACATCCTACATTATCACAGCAAACATGCCGGCACCTATGTAAGGACAACATCTGGCAACGACCAGCAACAATTAACTAAAAACAGGAGAAGATACCATATTGAATATACTTACTAAGCTATTCATTAATTGCGTATCAGAAAGGCGAGAACTCACAGCATAGAAGAACGAAAAGATGGTGATCATTTTCTAGACGGGAAATATGAAATATGTTAAGAACGGCTGTTCGATGTCTGCAATGAGACACCTATAAAGTACTCACAAACATATTAACGAAAAAGGTTAGCGAAAACCCTCGAACGAAACCAACAACGAGAGCAGGCTGGATACAGAAGCAGGTACTCAACGACTGACCACCTCCAAGGCGGTAACCATTTGAAAGGGATGTGCCGATAATATAATATCCCGCTCTGCATCGCTTTTCTCAACTACTGGAAAGTAATTTTCCTCTAATTCACGAAAGACATACACACCAAAAACTCGATGACAATATGAATGTACCAAAACAACATGAACATCAACATCAGGATTGAAGTACAACTGGGATAAATCCTATTGCCCGAGAAATGTCCTGCAACACTAGAAAGTATAACCCGAAGATTAAACTGTGAAACCATATGCTTGAGGATGGACGGAGTGTTTCGTGAGTACTATGTAGATGTTTGTTTACATACTTCTCCTGAGTTTAATGTCTCAATATTTATGGTTTTTGTCTGAAGTTGATCGATGCTTCGTACATTCGTCATAACTCCGAGCACTGTGACGTCTCTCATGGTCTTATGTATGGAAACTATTTCGGGTCGATATGAATTACCTTGACCACTTCACTGCCCTATAGCTCGGCACTACATTCATCTACATGTTTTGTGTTGAATGCATCTGTTTGCAACTCTCTTAATTGTAGCTATACACTGATGTTGTCATTTCACTACACATTATACACAATCTGGTGGTAGTCTTTCCCCATGGCACAGCCTTGGAGGGGACCATCTGGCATAAGATTATGTTAGATAATACACAATTTGCATGACTAAATCATGAATACATTTTTATTTATTCATACTAGTTTATTTTATTTAATGCCATGAATATACATTTGATCCATCATCTAGGAGTATATATAGTAGAGAGAGAGAGAGCAGGTATATATACACACATAAAACACACACACCACACACTGTTACTAACAACAATATTACACACATACACATACATACACACACACACACACACACACACACACACACACACACACACACACATGTAAAAATAAATACAATATACATCATAATATTTATCATGCTTATAGCTCGGTACTATACTCATCTATATGTTTTATGATCTGATCTTGGTATTAGATTATTACACCCTGGTTGTCTAATATTATTGTACCCTGTAATCCAATCTATCTACTATTAATATACCCTGTAAACCTGTCTATATAATATTAGTATACCCTGTAACCAGTCTGACTTGGCCTGGCCATCGGTTTCACATTTTTACTTTCTCTCATTTCCAAAGGCTCTTTGATTTTGAAATGATTACACACACACAAGCACGCACGCACACACGCAAACCACACACACAAACAAACACAAACACAGACACAGACACAGACACAGACACAGACACAGACATTACATTCACTTTATATGTTAGACATGTATATATACAGATATTATTAGACATGTGAAGACAGACAAAAGACACAGATAATGGATATATTAAAGATATTTATATGACAGCATAAGATGAAACATATAGATGAAATTAACATGTCAATGACACCGGTTGTAACGCAATTGCACCAACATGTTACTGTGTCTTTGACGGTGGTGGAAAGTAATATTATTTGCATGAAATCGTTCGTTCTGAGAACATTTTATTGTGTTGTGGTCAACGTTTAATAGGTGAAAATACGTTTTTCAATATAGGAAACTGTCATTCTATTTTAACTGAAATATTCCTCGGCTAGCTGAAATCTTTCACACGTAGATATATCAACAGTTTGTGACAATTTCATAAGTCATCGATATATGTGTGGTAACTGATTAGGATGATGTATTATTATAGATAGACATAATATGCAGTAGATAAGAGATATAAAGATATATAGTTAATATATTATGTTAGTAGATATATAATAATAATATAAATATTATATTATATATTTATTATATTATATGTATATATATATAATATATATATATATATATATATATTTATATATATATTATATTATATATATTAAGATATATATATATATAATATATATTAAATATATATTATATATATAATATAGATATATATATATATATATATATATATATATTATATATAATAATATATAAATATATTGCTATTTTATTATGTTGTTGTTGTAGTTTAATAAACGTTCATTCATATACTGAAATAGTCCCACAAAATAAAAATAAATTAAATATTGCAGGGTCGATTTCACAATCCAATCGTCCACTTCGTCAATCACACATTAGCAGTTTTTCTCGGTCAAATAATTGGTACATATATTCTATAAAAAATAGCACAAATAAACGGAAAACAAAGAACAGCAATTGTAATGTCTATTGCGTTACGGTTTACTTTCGCCACAATAATAATTATGCTTCTCAGTCTAGCTTTGCCATTTTCAACAATGTTTATGATGATATATATACATGTAATAGTTGCAGAATAATTGAATCAGATAAATATTTATGTGCTATTTCAAAACATGCACATCCACCAATGTACATACATGTATGCATATTATTATTATTGTATTATCACATGATGATTTAAAAGATGCGACATTGTACAGTATCGCATATGTGACATTTTACACGTATTATTGCGTACATGTATGACGCACGCAACATCCGGACTATGAACCACCGAAGTGTGACCCTCGGTGCATCAAAGACGCCGTCTTGGCACATCTAGATAAGGTATCAGTCGATTTACTGATGCTTACTGCAATATCTGTGTACATTTCACAGGGATGGTCGTGTTTTTGTACAGCGAATAGAGTTAACATTTCGATTTCTTTTAATAGTTTAGTATATTATATAATATAAAAGGGGCTAAACTGGTTCTGGTTGAATTTCGCCTTATAAATGGATTTGAAATGTTATGTGGGTGATACTATTCGAAATGTTCAATGCACAAATACGATATCGTGTGACACGCACATGCATATTATTAATGTAATATGTATTACTTGGTAAAGAATGGCATATTACGCATTATTTATATGTATATATGATAATATGTATATTTATATATATAATAAAGATTATATATAATATAAAGATATAATATTTGTGCAGTTTTACTGTATATTTCGATCAAATATATTATTATACATGTAATTTTTATATTTAATATTATATTTAATTTCATATAACGTCACATCCAATTATAATATATACATTATATCATATTGATTATATTATACATATATATACATAATATTATGATAACTAACATGCATAAAATACGTTTACATGTTTATATTTGTATATATAATATATATATATAAATATGATGGGTATATAATAATAAATATGTATAATGTAATATGCATATATGTATATGCATATTATTTATTATTAATATATATATATTATATATATAATATAATATATTATATGTATATGCATATATATATGTATATATAATAATGTTGTATATATTATATATATGTAATAATAAATGGTTGTAGTAGAACAAATTAATAATGCTAAAGATTGCATAATATTATATTATATATATTGCACATGTTTACATATATTGTACATAATGTTAAGACGTATTGACGCATTATTACTGATATGTTGTATTAGTGTGAATATGCAAATACGTAATGTGGCGCTGCATACATGCACATGTTATTGGCATGATATTACGACGCAAGACAACACGCAGACGCACATGCACACGTGACACGCACACGCAATATACGACACGTATGATACGTTGACGTATTACGCAAATATATATTACATTAATACAAAAGACACACGTATTACAAGACACGCATGAATAGAAGGTATGTGGCACATGCAGAAGGTTATGGAAGGTATGACGTATGATAAGACGTACATACATGTATTACGCATGATGTACATACACATTATCAATACGTGATGAGCACATACACGTGACGCATTGATGCGATGATGCATTATGCATTGTGCATGCGTTATTATGGCAACGTGATTGCAAGTGGTATCTATTACAAAAGATTGGTGTATCTGATGATTTAGACGCAAGTATCGTGATACATTACAGATAAAAGATGCGCATGTACAAGATACATTAGTTACAAGACAAGGCGACATAATATCACAAAGCATATATATACACACACGCACACAGGCACATTCACATACTAATTTGATTATTATCATTTAAAATAACCATCATTACTACACACACACACACAAGAAGCACACACAATGTACACACACATGTCGCATGAATGCGCATACACATACCTAAAGGGTACGAATCATTTTCGCCAACAACGTCAGACATCAAAGTGGACTTCAACAATAATCATATTATAGAAAACGCATGCAAACATGTCATCAGAGTAAGGTCAGAAACTGATTGTAATGCAGGCATACAAGGACCTAGTTCGAGAGATATCATCAATGCCGTATCAACATAGTAATTACGAAAAAATAAACTGAACGATATAACATTTTTGGTAAACACATCCAAATGAATTCTTCACAACAACCAATCACAAATTAGTACACCTGATACGCAACATCAAGTTAAGTAATACACCGTTAAAAAGGCATGTTATTGAAAATGTAGGATGTAAAAATTTTGTTGTTTACATAACGTTGATACAAATAAAACTACATGTCATTAAGTTGACCGATTTCAATCTACATTGGTAATGCATTATTAATCTGCATAGGAGGGTTATGTGACAGCTGGCGCATACATAACATTATGTGATGACAGGTGTACTGGTTTAGGAATAAAACCCTAACGTGGTATCCAGTTTACGCTGCGCGCGCAGTACCACGAGAGTAATCCAACTGTATAGCGAAGCGATGGTCGTGATCACGGAGATAAACCCCTTAAGTAAATAAATAACATTAAGTAGTCAGTTTTTCAGTGTGTATATTGTGATGTTCATCTTCTTGGTCTTAAATTATAACTAATATAATGTGGTTATGTTAATGTATATTTAAATCATTGTATCGTGTAATGCTTAACTAATTGCTTGTGCAATAGGGGCCTACGTTCCCAATTGGATGTTTATCTATGTCAAGAAGGCTCACGGGATGTCGATCGGACCTGATTATCTGAACCCATGAACACCGTCATTCTACTGGCTGTGCATTGCGCCACCACCCATTGTGTTGGACAACGCCATGCAGCAACTCGACCGCTCCGCCAGAGTGAAAACATTCAACTAAACACTCACATAAATATTAGTAATATTTATTTTCATATATCCTGAACTGACCTTATATTGCCGAAATATCTATGTCATAAATAATCACGCATTATTTACTTTAGTTTTAAATTTATAATTGTATTAATAAAACAATTACAAGACAGGATAGAGATATGACAAACACATGATATATATATGTGCATACATATATAGGTCCTTACGTTCGTACATATGTATATACGCATGTATGTACGAAGAAGACATACATTGAGAGTAGGAAGAACCCGGCCAGACAGCCATAGATGATGATGTAGAAGATGGTTTATTATTACATAGTACGTCAAAGATCCACACAAAACAATGATTGCGTATACAAACGAAACCATAGCGACACGTAGATTCGTACTGGTGAAGCTGGTAGACAAAGTCAGACTACATGTGTAGCTATATATTCCCGATAAATTGTATTGAGTTATGTACATGTATGTACAATGACTGGGTTATATAATGTTGACATGGTTGGTTCTGAACAATGACCACATAATTGCCAAATTATCATTATGTATTAAAACATAGAACATCATTTTAAATATTGTTTTATTTTACCGTTTACATGGTCTTGTTACATGGTCTTGTTATATATATAATATATATATTATATTATATATATATATATATATAATATATTAAATATTGATATAAATTATATATAAATATATTAAGTTATATATATATATATATAAATATATATATATTATAATAATAATATATATATATATGAGATATAAATATTATATATATATATTTCTCTATATTAATAAATATATATTAATATATATATATATATATATATATATATATATATATATATATATATATATATATATAATATATATATATATATATATACATAATAATATAAATTATTTTGAACCCCTTTTCGTGCGGTGGCATTTGATGATGCCAATGTTAGCTACTGTTGTGTATTCTGCGATCGTATATGGTTATATACAAATTTCTAGTAAATCACCACGACCCACTATACTCCACCTTAAATCATTCAGTATTAAATTTGCTAATATAATATGTCATTATAATAATATAAAACGACGCAAAAATGGACATTGTATATCCACGTGCCACATCTTTACACAAAATAATAGTTAATGTATTATATCCTTGCTACCAAATAATTGATATATTACTATACTATAATAATGTATAATTACTATACACAATAATAATGTATAATTATTATACATAATAATATCACCTTTAATAATCAGATGACGAATCCTCTAATATTTGTCTCGCCATTGCGAAACGCACTGAGAAGACAGCTTGAATAATAATGGTTTCGATTGCTTTAGGGCGTGTGATCCATATGCTAATGCTGCCACCACGACATCAAGCACCTCGCCATAACTATATTTATAAATAATCTGCAAAATTGTATTGTAATATTTTCCCCATGAATTAATTTTAATTGTTTTATAATAGATAACATTATAAAATAATCTTTATTTAATTGAATGTTATCTCATATAGTTTGTTAATACGTCACCTCACGATACTATTAATCCGCCAATGATTTTTCTTTATAAACAAAATCAAACAAGAAACGATACGTATTATGTGTTATGTCATGTTGATGATTATAGGATATATTGTAAAAGTATATCGTTATTATAATTTTTATTTCGTAGTTGATTTGAGTCAATCTAATGTCTTTCATCTAAATATGGGGTAACACTGAATGTAGAGTTTCTTCAGGTATGAGATGATATTCAAAGTGTTTTTCACCTTCATTATCGCAACGCGATAGTCATAGTATTTTGTTTAGATAGATTTAAGAAACCATAATGTAGATACGCCAGATTTGAATACATTACATAGCGAGGAAAAATAAACACACCCCGTAAGATATCTTTGTTTAGTACATATACCATGTTTCAAAACGTTCATAGATAATTTAAGACACACCCTTATTTATAACACACCTTTGCATCATTATACATAACATATTGTGATTTTCACAAAGCTGTGGTATCATCTCTTTTTCATTAAAACGATTTGCATCCAGCATTTAGTAATCACTAGATGACTTGTAAATTTCTTTTATAATATCACAAACCATAACTAAACGATCAGCTTTCAATAGCTAGCACGTGTTTGAAAATGCAGTAATATTGTTTTTATCTGAATCATTAGTTGTAATAGACGCTCATTAACAACAAGATGGGATTAAATAGGTATTATCAGATGTAGACATGTCCACCTCAGTTGACATTGCTTAAACTTATATTTATAATTATTTGATAGAATAATGTAATTAGGGCCCAAATAAGCTTTATCGTTCACAAAGCTGTTAGTCAACTTCTGCATTGTTTTTATTCAGATATATGTTATCTAGATAATATATAACACATGTTACTCAATGACTATATATATATATATATATATATATATATAGAGAGAGAGAGATATATACATATATATATATATATATATATATAAGTATATATGTATATATATATATATCACCATCCACTAGGTAAATCATGGGCTAGAATTTGATGTCATAATGTCTTCATCTGACATCCTCCTGGGTTGATCCAGTAAGTTCCTCAGATATCCTTTTTAGACGGAATCCATCAATTCCCTTGTATTCCCTTGACATCCCTCCACTCATCACAACTGCTCACTACAAAGTTCATTCTATGTGTCCATACCATGGTTCCATTTCCTCTGATCTTTCTCTTATGTTAAGTTATAAGTAGACTTCAATAAGTCTGATAGTAATGACTTCTGAAGATGACCAGCATAGGGAAGACAACATCCTTGTGGCATCACTGTCGCTGCTGCTGCCATTTAATGTCCCACCACCACTGCTCATTTGTTTTAGACAATGTCATTTTATTTAAGATATACACCCATGTATTATGTGTTGCTGTTGAGAAAAAAATACATTCACGATGTAGAAGCTGGAAAATGAGTAAGTGTAATCTGATCGCAACATCTGAAATAAACTAGCTGCACATCCAGTTCTGACAACAAACCCGGTGAATGTATCCACCAGTATCGCGTTACTCACATTCCAAATCAATCTCTGTAAACTCACCTATAATCTCCGAACTCACCCATATCGCATTACACAGACGCCCGAATGAAACATTGTTCGTATTTCTGAATGTGGCGCTTTGCCATTTATTTCAACACTTGTGTACGAGTGCTTGATTTACATATCCAATTATCATATCGTGTTTCCTATGCACCTATGTCTATCTATTTGTACTAATGTCTCAAAAAGATGTCTGAACACATTGTCAGAGCACTACTTGTAAACGCCACTTCCAGTTTTCATTAATATCCACTCCTCGTTCAATATACGTTCCAGATCTCTTAAATACATTAAACGTGTTCATAGATAACGTATATGACAAAAATGCAGATAATGCCGTAGTCGATGTAGCTGCGGTAATTATATACATATTATTACTCTTTGCACTGGATGATTGGGAGTAGATTAAAGGTAAATGTAGATACGACAGACTTTGTTGATATTGGAACACAGAGGCGGCATGAACAACTGTCCTTGTATACCCTTGATTAGCATGCAGTTATGCGATTAGCAACTCTGATCTTAGGAGTAATTTATGACAACACCTTTATTGTTAGAGATCACAGTTCTCAGTATTGTCGAAAGGCTATTACATATTTGTGATTTACAGCATATTAGTCGCTATTTTTATATTTCTGTTGCCAAAAAACGAGTGCATCTGTGCTAGTCACCAGTATAGGCCTACTAGAGTACTTCCCTTTGTAAGGATATCACAAAATCACAACGTGTTCAACGTTGATTAGCTGGAGTTGTGACTAGGTCTCCACGTTTTATTCGTTCTATGCCGCGTCTAAAGCCTCTGTACTGGCTTCTTATTCGACGTGTTATCACAGTTAAGATATGTACTATTGTTTACATGACTAATATTGAATGTAGATATATATGTATATGTATATATATATATATATATATATATATATATAATATACTAAATTTACTGCATCATGATATATATTATATATATATATATAGTGTGTGTGGTGTATGTGTGTCTGCCATACATTTATAACAGACATCAGTAATATCGCATACATAAACTCAAATTGTCTCAAACACTGAACACAATCAGATATCTCAAGTTATACATGCTTGATTGATTTATTTCATTTCTCATTATTTTTATATTTGTATCGGTAAATCAATTATCATCGTTTTTTCAAAATCATCATCTGTTCCCTAATTGATTAATGTTC
>JAODUO010008862.1:0-12800 GCA_025642075.2 Ridgeia piscesae
TGCATCATCGCCAGGCGAAGACACCTGAAAAAGCACAATAAAAAGAGTGTTATAATATGTACGGTGACTAACGACGTTGAAATCAGTTCTTTCACATACCCGCATTACTTTACCCCATTGGCTTTAACGTCATCAATCCCACAGCGACGCTGTGGAGATTACTCTAAGGAAACTGCATAGCATCTCTTGCCAGCGTTCGGCTGCGCGCCGTAGTTATGGCGCCAACCCGGAAATTAGACACACCTACTGTGACGTCACGACAATACGGCAGACGCGCCATCTTCGTTTCTAAGCGACGTCAGATTTCAAGATGGCGACGTTGTTGATCTAAAAGAAATGGGGTACCGCTTTCTTTCTTCTTCTCCTTCTTTCCTCTTAGATGTAAACTTGCGCTAGCGTATTTATCCCTTCGGTACACACATAGGTCTACCGTTGTATAATGGCATAGCGGCCTGTGCGACATTCGGGTAAGTATTATGTAGGAGGCATGCCAATGTGCGTGGCGCATAGCATTGCAACGCCAGCCGCAAAGTTCACCAATGTCAGTCTCTGTCTATTGGTTTTGATACCAAATATATCAGGTTTGCTGTGTCTGGGTATTAAACCCGGGCCGGCGAGGCGATAAAAAACGTTCGTTCACATCTGTAATGTAATAATCTTTGTAGTGCGTACAATTTATGTTGCTTAATGTCAATGATTATAATACGACTACTGCTTATTAGTTCCTATGTGGTTTCGTTTTCATACTGAACTTGCCAAATGTTGCTGTTTCGTTTCAGGTTTTCCAATTTTACTCAGAAGTGTGCTCGACAAAAACAGCTCTGAGAACACGACGCGAGAGAGGTGGTGCATCCCACACAAGTCTAACATACAATCTCGTTAGTTCTCTGTGTAGTCTGAAAGAACTTTTCTTTTTCGTATGGCAGTTCACAATCATTATTGGTATTTGCAGCTTTGAACATTACCCGTTTCTCGGCATAACGCTCATGACACGGCCAATGACCTGTCCTGTTGGCATTCATCACTGTGTCGTATACTATTGGTTACATGGCATTGCCTCAAAACGAAGTCTGTCTCCGTCACTACTTAGATACACTTATGCGCACTGATGAGCGTGTGATTGCGACAAATATTCGTCTCAAAACATCGAATGATCTTGCACTTGTTTCACGAGGAAGATCAATCAAATGTGTATTATGTGATTTATATTATGTGAGTCATAGTATAGCAAAGCGCCTGGCTGACGGTTGCCCTTGCATGCTGGTTCTTTGGCATACTGTTTCCAGTGGTAGTGCGTTCTGCTTGGTGTAATAGCTTACAAATATAACTGTATTGAGTGGGTGTATGTGTGCGTGCGAGAAGGTGTGTGACATTCGCGCGAATGATGCTTACGCATTTCAATGCTAAGATACATTCCGCGGTGCGATATCGGCCTCTTGACGTATACATTGCCTTTCATGTGCCGCATTTTAGCATCATACGTTGACATTCTTATTTTAAAATACTACCATTAATGTGTCGAAGTTGCCCTCTTGCACAGCAGAAGCTCGCTCACAAGGTGATGGTGTTATGGTGAACCCTTTACTGGTATAGTTGGCTGCTTTGCATGGTGTCCACGCAATTTACTTCTTAATTCAATTAGTGCACATTCGGTTAAAAAATACCATAACAATCCCTAGACCCCAAATAGCACCATCTGAAAAGGTAGCGAGGAAGTGATTAGAAGTCTAAACCATCTTCATTATATCAGCTCTGATCAATCACATAGCGTGAAAGCTAGGTAGATCAAGCCTGTAGCTAAACCGTTTCGATTGTTTTCTCGAGTTTGTGAGCACTGTAACATTAAAACTAATGTCCACTCGCACTTGTTCTGATACATATATCTGTGCCAAGCTCTCTTTGATTCTCCTGGTTATTGGCTTACATTATCAATAATATCAACACGTTATACTGCATGAAGGGGCTGTACTCGATAAAAGCAAGGTTTCACTCACTGTCAAGTGGTTGTCCAGCGTCGCCATCTTCACAACTTTCGGCCCGGACGGTCAGTGATACTGCCAGAAGTCATCAGCCGTGGACAGGGCTGCATCATCGCCAGGCGAAGACACCTGAAAAAGCACAATAAAAAGAGTGTTATAATATGTACGGTGACTAACGACGTTGAAATCAGTTCTTTCACATACCCGCATTACTTTACCCCATTGGCTTTAACGTCATCAATCCCACAGCGACGCTGTGGAGATTACTCTAAGGAAACTGCATAGCATCTCTTGCCAGCGTTCGGCTGCGCGCCGTAGTTATGGCGCCAACCCGGAAATTAGACACACCTACTGTGACGTCACGACAATACGGCAGACGCGCCATCTTCGTTTCTAAGCGACGTCAGATTTCAAGATGGCGACGTTGTTGATCTAAAAGAAATGGGGTACCGCTTTCTTTCTTCTTCTCCTTCTTTCCTCTTAGATGTAAACTTGCGCTAGCGTATTTATCCCTTCGGTACACACATAGGTCTACCGTTGTATAATGGCATAGCGGCCTGTGCGACATTCGGGTAAGTATTATGTAGGAGGCATGCCAATGTGCGTGGCGCATAGCATTGCAACGCCAGCCGCAAAGTTCACCAATGTCAGTCTCTGTCTATTGGTTTTGATACCAAATATATCAGGTTTGCTGTGTCTGGGTATTAAACCCGGGCCGGCGAGGCGATACAAAACGTTCGTTCACATCTGTAATGTAATAATCTTTGTAGTGCGTACAATTTATGTTGCTTAATGTCAATGATTATAATACGACTACTGCTTATTAGTTCCTATGTGGTTTCGTTTTCATACTGAACTTGCCAAATGTTGCTGTTTCGTTTCAGGTTTTCCAATTTTACTCAGAAGTGTGCTCGACAAAAACAGCTCTGAGAACACGACGCGAGAGAGGTGGTGCATCCCACACAAGTCTAACATACAATCTCGTTAGTTCTCTGTGTAGTCTGAAAGAACTTTTCTTTTTCGTATGGCAGTTCACAATCATTATTGGTATTTGCAGCTTTGAACATTACCCGTTTCTCGGCATAACGCTCATGACACGGCCAATGACCTGTCCTGTTGGCATTCATCACTGTGTCGTATACTATTGGTTACATGGCATTGCCTCAAAACGAAGTCTGTCTCCGTCACTACTTAGATACACTTATGCGCACTGATGAGCGTGTGATTGCGACAAATATTCGTCTCAAAACATCGAATGATCTTGCACTTGTTTCACGAGGAAGATCAATCAAATGTGTATTATGTGATTTATATTATGTGAGTCATAGTATAGCAAAGCGCCTGGCTGACGGTTGCCCTTGCATGCTGGTTCTTTGGCATACTGTTTCCAGTGGTAGTGCGTTCTGCTTGGTGTAATAGCTAAAAAATATAACTGTATTGAGTGGGTGTATGTGTGCGTGCGAGAAGGTGTGTGACATTCGCGCGAATGATGCTTACGCATTTCAATGCTAAGATACATTCCGCGGTGCGATATCGGCCTCTTGACGTATACATTGCCTTTCATGTGCCGCATTTTAGCATCATACGTTGACATTCTTATTTTAAAATACTACCATTAATGTGTCGAAGTTGCCCTCTTGCACAGCAGAAGCTCGCTCACAAGGTGATGGTGTTATGGTGAACCCTTTACTGGTATAGTTGGCTGCTTTGCATGGTGTCCACGCAATTTACTTCTTAATTCAATTAGTGCACATTCGGTTAAAAAATACCATAACAATCCCTAGACCCCAAATAGCACCATCTGAAAAGGTAGCGAGGAAGTGATTAGAAGTCTAAACCATCTTCATTATATCAGCTCTGATCAATCACATAGCGTGAAAGCTAGGTAGATCAAGCCTGTAGCTAAACCGTTTCGATTGTTTTCTCGAGTTTGTGAGCACTGTAACATTAAAACTAATGTCCACTCGCACTTGTTCTGATACATATATCTGTGCCAAGCTCTCTTTGATTCTCCTGGTTATTGGCTTACATTATCAATAATATCAACACGTTATACTGCATGAAGGGGCTGTACTCGATAAAAGCAAGGTTTCACTCACTGTCAAGTGGTTGTCCAGCGTCGCCATCTTCACAACTTTCGGCCCGGACGGTCAGTGATACTGCCAGAAGTCATCAGCCGTGGACAGGGCTGCATCATCGCCAGGCGAAGACACCTGAAAAAGCACAATAAAAAGAGTGTTATAATATGTACGGTGACTAACGACGTTGAAATCAGTTCTTTCACATACCCGCATTACTTTACCCCATTGGCTTTAACGTCATCAATCCCACAGCGACGCTGTGGAGATTACTCTAAGGAAACTGCATAGCATCTCTTGCCAGCGTTCGGCTGCGCGCCGTAGTTATGGCGCCAACCCGGAAATTAGACACACCTACTGTGACGTCACGACAATACGGCAGACGCGCCATCTTCGTTTCTAAGCGACGTCAGATTTCAAGATGGCGACGTCGGTGATCTAAAAGAAATGGGGTACCGCTTTCTTTCTTCTTCTCCTTCTTTCCTCTTAGATGTAAACTTGCGCTAGCGTATTTATCCCTTCGGTACACACATAGGTCTACCGTTGTATAATGGCATAGCGGCCTGTGCGACATTCGGGTAAGTATTATGTAGGAGGCATGCCAATGTGCGTGGCGCATAGCATTGCAACGCCAGCCGCAAAGTTCACCAATGTCAGTCTCTGTCTATTGGTTTTGATACCAAATATATCAGGTTTGCTGTGTCTGGGTATTAAACCCGGGCCGGCGAGGCGATACAAAACGTTCGTTCACATCTGTAATGTAATAATCTTTGTAGTGCGTACAATTTATGTTGCTTAATGTCAATGATTATAATACGACTACTGCTTATTAGTTCCTATGTGGTTTCGTTTTCATACTGAACTTGCCAAATGTTGCTGTTTCGTTTCAGGTTTTCCAATTTTACTCAGAAGTGTGCTCGACAAAAACAGCTCTGAGAACACGACGCGAGAGAGGTGGTGCATCCCACACAAGTCTAACATACAATCTCGTTAGTTCTCTGTGTAGTCTGAAAGAACTTTTCTTTTTCGTATGGCAGTTCACAATCATTATTGGTATTTGCAGCTTTGAACATTACCCGTTTCTCGGCATAACGCTCATGACACGGCCAATGACCTGTCCTGTTGGCATTCATCACTGTGTCGTATACTATTGGTTACATGGCATTGCCTCAAAACGAAGTCTGTCTCCGTCACTACTTAGATACACTTATGCGCACTGATGAGCGTGTGATTGCGACAAATATTCGTCTCAAAACATCGAATGATCTTGCACTTGTTTCACGAGGAAGATCAATCAAATGTGTATTATGTGATTTATATTATGTGAGTCATAGTATAGCAAAGCGCCTGGCTGACGGTTGCCCTTGCATGCTGGTTCTTTGGCATACTGTTTCCAGTGGTAGTGCGTTCTGCTTGGTGTAATAGCTAAAAAATATAACTGTATTGAGTGGGTGTATGTGTGCGTGCGAGAAGGTGTGTGACATTCGCGCGAATGATGCTTACGCATTTCAATGCTAAGATACATTCCGCGGTGCGATATCGGCCTCTTGACGTATACATTGCCTTTCATGTGCCGCATTTTAGCATCATACGTTGACATTCTTATTTTAAAATACTACCATTAATGTGTCGAAGTTGCCCTCTTGCACAGCAGAAGCTCGCTCACAAGGTGATGGTGTTATGGTGAACCCTTTACTGGTATAGTTGGCTGCTTTGCATGGTGTCCACGCAATTTACTTCTTAATTCAATTAGTGCACATTCGGTTAAAAAATACCATAACAATCCCTAGACCCCAAATAGCACCATCTGAAAAGGTAGCGAGGAAGTGATTAGAAGTCTAAACCATCTTCATTATATCAGCTCTGATCAATCACATAGCGTGAAAGCTAGGTAGATCAAGCCTGTAGCTAAACCGTTTCGATTGTTTTCTCGAGTTTGTGAGCACTGTAACATTAAAACTAATGTCCACTCGCACTTGTTCTGATACATATATGTGCCAAGCTCTCTTTGATTCTCCTGGTTATTGGCTTACATTATCAATAATATCAACACGTTATACTGCATGAAGGGGCTGTACTCGATAAAAGCAAGGTTTCACTCACTGTCAAGTGGTTGTCCAGCGTCGCCATCTTCACAACTTTCGGCCCGGACGGTCAGTGATACTGCCAGAAGTCATCAGCCGTGGACAGGGCTGCATCATCGCCAGGCGAAGACACCTGAAAAAGCACAATAAAAAGAGTGTTATAATATGTACGGTGACTAACGACGTTGAAATCAGTTCTTTCACATACCCGCATTACTTTACCCCATTGGCTTTAACGTCATCAATCCCACAGCGACGCTGTGGAGATTACTCTAAGGAAACTGCATAGCATCTCTTGCCAGCGTTCGGCTGCGCGCCGTAGTTATGGCGCCAACCCGGAAATTAGACACACCTACTGTGACGTCACGACAATACGGCAGACGCGCCATCTTCGTTTCTAAGCGACGTCAGATTTCAAGATGGCGACGTTGTTGATCTAAAAGAAATGGGGTACCGCTTTCTTTCTTCTTCTCCTTCTTTCCTCTTAGATGTAAACTTGCGCTAGCGTATTTATCCCTTCGGTACACACATAGGTCTACCGTTGTATAATGGCATAGCGGCCTGTGCGACATTCGGGTAAGTATTATGTAGGAGGCATGCCAATGTGCGTGGCGCATAGCATTGCAACGCCAGCCGCAAAGTTCACCAATGTCAGTCTCTGTCTATTGGTTTTGATACCAAATATATCAGGTTTGCTGTGTCTGGGTATTAAACCCGGGCCGGCGAGGCGATAAAAAACGTTCGTTCACATCTGTAATGTAATAATCTTTGTAGTGCGTACAATTTATGTTGCTTAATGTCAATGATTATAATACGACTACTGCTTATTAGTTCCTATGTGGTTTCGTTTTCATACTGAACTTGCCAAATGTTGCTGTTTCGTTTCAGGTTTTCCAATTTTACTCAGAAGTGTGCTCGACAAAAACAGCTCTGAGAACACGACGCGAGAGAGGTGGTGCATCCCACACAAGTCTAACATACAATCTCGTTAGTTCTCTGTGTAGTCTGAAAGAACTTTTCTTTTTCGTATGGCAGTTCACAATCATTATTGGTATTTGCAGCTTTGAACATTACCCGTTTCTCGGCATAACGCTCATGACACGGCCAATGACCTGTCCTGTTGGCATTCATCACTGTGTCGTATACTATTGGTTACATGGCATTGCCTCAAAACGAAGTCTGTCTCCGTCACTACTTAGATACACTTATGCGCACTGATGAGCGTGTGATTGCGACAAATATTCGTCTCAAAACATCGAATGATCTTGCACTTGTTTCACGAGGAAGATCAATCAAATGTGTATTATGTGATTTATATTATGTGAGTAATAGCGGAGACAGACTTCGTTTTGAGGCAATGCCATGTAACCAATAGTATACGACACAGTGATGAATGCCAACAGGACAGGTCATTGGCCGTGTCATGAGCGTTATGCCGAGAAACGGGTAATGTTCAAAGCTGCAAATACCAATAATGATTGTGAACTGCCATACGAAAAAGAAAAGTTCTTTCAGACTACACAGAGAACTAACGAGATTGTATGTTAGACTTGTGTGGGATGCACCACCTCTCTCGCGTCGTGTTCTCAGAGCTGTTTTTGTCGAGCACACTTCTGAGTAAAATTGGAAAACCTGAAACGAAACAGCAACATTTGGCAAGTTCAGTATGAAAACGAAACCACATAGGAACTAATAAGCAGTGGTCGTATTATAATCATTGACATTAAGCAACATAAATTGTACGCACTACAAAGATTATTACATTACAGATGTGAACGAACGTTTTGTATCGCCTCGCCGGCCCGGGTTTAATACCCAGACACAGCAAACCTGATATATTTGGTATCAAAACCAATAGACAGAGACTGACATTGGTGAACTTTGCGGCTGGCGTTGCAATGCTATGCGCCACGCACATCTGCGAATGTCGCACAGCCGCTATGCCATATACAACGGTAGACTATGTGTGTACCGAAGGACGCTAGCCAATTACAGAAGAGAGGAAGAAGAAAGGGGTACCATTTCTTTAGATCAACAACGTCGCCATCTTGAAATCTGACGTCGCTAGAAACGAAGATGGCGCGTCTATGTACGTCACAGTGTGTCAATTTCCGGGTTGCGCATCGGCGCGCAGCGAACGCTGGCAAGAGATGCTATGCAGTTTCCTTAGAGTAATCTCCACAGCGTCGCTGTGGGATTGATGACGTTAAAGCCAATGGGGTAAAGTAATGCGGGTATGTGAAAGAACTGATTTCAACGTCGTTAGTCACCGTACATATTATAACACTCTTTTTATTGTGCTTTTTCAGGTGTCTTCGCCTGGCGATGATGCAGCCCTGTCCACGGCTGATGACTTCTGGCAGTATCACTGACCGTCCGGGCCGAAAGTTGTGAAGATGGCGACGCTGGACAACCACTTGACAGTGAGTGAAACCTTGCTTTTATCGAGTACAGCCCCTTCATGCAGTATAACGTGTTGATATTATTGATAATGTAAGCCAATAACCAGGAGAATCAAAGAGAGCTTGGCACAGATATATGTATCAGAACAAGTGCGAGTGGACATTAGTTTTAATGTTACAGTGCTCACAAACTCGAGAAAACAATCGAAACGGTTTAGCTACAGGCTTGATCTACCTAGCTTTCACGCTATGTGATTGATCAGAGCTGATATAATGAAGATGGTTTAGACTTCTAATCACTTCCTCGCTACCTTTTCAGATGGTGCTATTTGGGGTCTAGGGATTGTTATGGTATTTTTTAACCGAATGTGCACTAATTGTATTAAGAAGTAAATTGCGTGGACACCATGCAAAGCAGCCAACTATACCAGTAAAGGGTTCACCATAACACCATCACCTTGTGAGCGACTTCTGTTGCAAGAGCAACTTCGACAATTAATGTAGTATTTCAAAATAAGAAGTCAATATGATGCTAAAATGCGGACATGAAAGGCTGTATACGTCAAGAGGCCGATATGCACCGCGGAATGATCTTAGCATTGAAATGCGTAAGCATCATTCGCGCGAATGTCACACACTCTCGCACGCACACATACACCCACTCAATACAGTTATATTTTTTAGCTATTACACCAAGCAGAACGCACTACCACTGGAAACAGTATGCCAAAGAACCAGCATGCAAGGGCAACCGTCAGCCAGGCGCTTTGCTATACTATGACTCACATAATATAAATCACATAATACACATTTGATTGATCTTCCTCGTGAAACAAGTGCAAGATCATTCGATGTTTTGAGACGAATATTTGTCGCAATACACGCTCATCAGTGCGCTAAGTGTATCTAAGTAGTGACGGAGACAGACTTCGTTTTGAGGCAATGCCATGTAACCAATAGTATACGACACAGTGATGAATGCCAACAGGACAGGTCATTGGCCGTGTCATGAGCGTTATGCCGAGAAACGGGTAATGTTCAAAGCTGCAAATACCAATAATTGTGAACTGCCATACGAAAAAGAAAAGTTCTTTCAGACTACACAGAGAACTAACGAGATTGTATGTTAGACTTGTGTGGGATGCACCACCTCTCTCGCGTCGTGTTCTCAGAGCTGTTTTTGTCGAGCACACTTCTGAGTAAAATTGGAAAACCTGAAACGAAACAGCAACATTTGGCAAGTTCAGTATGAAAACGAAACCACATAGGAACTAATAAGCAGTAGTCGTATTATAATCATTGACATTAAGCAACATAAATTGTACGCACTACAAAGATTATTACATTACAGATGTGAACGAACGTTTTCGCCGGCGGTTAATCGACGCAAATGATAATTTGGTATCAAATGCGAGACTGACTGGTAATTTTGCGGCTGGCGTTAATGCATGCGCCACGCCCGCCTCATATCTACCCGAATGTCGCACACCTACATTAAAACGGACTATGTGTACCGGGATAAATACTAGCGCAAGTATAAGGGGAAAAAGGGAAAGAAGAGAGAAGGGGTAATTTCTTTTGGGATCAACAACGTCGCCATCTTGAAATCTGACGTCGCTAGAAACAAAGATGTTGCGTGCTCGTCCGTAGGTTGTCTTTCGGGTTTGCGCCATACTACGGCGCGCGCCAAGCTGCAAGATGCTATCGATTTCCCTTAATAATCTCCCAGCGCGCTGTGGGATTGATGACGTTAAAGCCAATGGGGTAAAGTAATGCGGGATGTGAAAGAACTGATTTCAACGTCGTTAGTCACGCATATTATAACACTCTTTTATGGTTTTTCAGGTGCTTGTGGCGTGATGCACCCGTAGCTGAGATTTGCAGATCCTGACGCCCGGGGGCCCGAAAGTTTGAAGATGGCGACGCGGGACAACACTTGACGTGAGTGAAATTGCTTTTTCGAGTACAGCCCCTTCATGCGTATAACGTGTTGATATTATTGATTGTAAGCCAATAACCAGGAGAATAAAAGAGATTTGGGCCCGATTATGTATCAGAAAGTGCGAGTGGACATTAGTTTTAATGTTACAGTGCTCACAAACTCGAGAAAACAATCGAAACGGTTTAGCTAAGGTTGATTCCGTTCACGCTATGTGATTGATCAAGCGATATAATGAAGATTGTTTAGACTTCTAATCACTTCCTCGCACTTTTCAGATGTGCTATTTGGGGTCTAGGATTGTTATGGTATTTTTCCGAATTTCACTTTATTAAGAATTTAAAATTTCGTGGACCCATGCAAAGCAAACTATACCAGTAAAGGGTTCACCATAACCCATCCCTTGTGAGCGAGTTCTTGGCCAATGACACAATGGTAGTATTTAAAATGGTCAACGTATGATCTTAAAATGCGCATGAAAATTATACGTCAGAGCGATATCCACCGCGGAATGATCTTAGCATTGAAATGCGTAAGCAAATTTGCGCGAATGCACCCCTTCGCACGCACCTCCCACTCAATACAGTTATATTTTTTAGCTATTACAAAAGAACGCACTCCACTGGAAACAGTATGCCAAAGAACCAGCATGCAAGGGCAACCGTCAGCCAGGCGCTTTGCTATACTATGACTCACATAATATAAATCAAATAATACACATTTGATTGATCTTCCTCGTGAAACAAGTGCAAGATCATTCGATGTTTTGGACTATTTGTCGCAATCACAGCTCATCAGTATAATTATCTAAGTAGTACGGAGACAGGCTTCGTTTTGAGGCAATGCCATGTAACCAATAGTATACGACACAGTGATGAATGCCAACAGGACAGGTCATTGGCCGTGTCATGAGCGCTATGCCGAGAAACGGGTAATGTTCAAAGCTGCAAATACCAATAATTATTGTGAACTGCCTATACAAAGAGAACTCGAGAGTGTTAGACGGTGACACTCTCTCGCGTCGTGTTCTCAGAGCTGTTTTTGTCGAGCACACTTCTGAGTAAAATTGGAAAACCTGAAACGAAACAGCAACATTTGGCAAGTTCAGTATGAAAACGAAACCACATAGGAACTAATAAGCAGTGGTCGTATATAATCATTGACATTAAGCAACATAAATTGTACGCACTACAAAGATTATTACATTACAGATGTGAACGAACGTTTTTTATCGCCTCGCCGGCCCCGGGGTTTTATACCCAGACACAGCAAACCTGATATATTTGGTATCAAAACCAATAGACGAGACTGACATTGGTGAACTTTGCGGCTGGCGTTGCAATGCTATGCGCCCACGCACATTGGCATGCCTCCACACTACCCGAATGTCGCGCAGGCCCAGAACGTAGACTAGACCGAAGGATAAATCGCTAGCGCAAGTTTATCAAAAAAGAGGAAAGAAAGCGGTACCATAGATCAACAACGTCGCCATCTTGAAATCTGACGTCACTAAAACTGAAGATGCGCGTCTGCACATTTCGTGACGTCCGTAGGTGTGACATTAACCCCGCGACGCGCAAATGCTATGCATTTCGCAAATCTCCACAGCGTCGCTGTGGTGATGACGTTAAAGATGGGTAATATGCGGGTATGTGAAAGCCAACGTCGTTAGTCACCGTACATATTATAACACTCTTTTATTGTGCTTTTTCAGGTGTCTTCGCCTGGCGATGATGCAGCCCTGTCCACGGCTGATGACTTTTGCAACTGACCGTCCCGGGTTGCAGTGGCGACGCTGGACAACCACTTGACAGTGAGTGAAACCTTGCTTTTATCGGTACAGCCCCTTCATGCAGTATAACGTGTTGATATTATTGATAATGTAAGCCAATAACCAGGAGAATCAAAAAGAGTCACAGATATATGTATCAGAAAATGCGAGTGGACATTAGTTTTAATGTTACAGTGCTCACAAACTCGAGAAAACAATCGAAACGGTTTAGCTACAGGCTTGATCTACCCAGCTTTCACGCTATGTGATTGATCAGAGCTGATATAATGAAGATTGTTTAGACTTCTAATCACTTCCTCGCAACCTTTTCAGATGGTGCTATTTGGGGTCTAGGGATTGTTATGGTATTTTTTAACCGAATGTGCACTAATTGTATTAAGAATTAAATTGCGTGGACACCATGCAAAGCAGCCAACTATACCAGTAAAGGGTTCACCATAACACCATCACCTTGTGAGCGAGTTCTGTTGCAGAGGGCAACTTCGCACATTAATGGGAGTATTTCAAAATAAAAACCCAAATTCAA
>JAODUO010008869.1:0-10296 GCA_025642075.2 Ridgeia piscesae
GGGGTTATCCTCCAGTACTACACATTTACAAACACAGACAAGATTCATCATTCAACTTAGTACACCATACCGTGTCACACTGTGTCACACCATGTCACACTGTCACTGCACTGGCTGGAAGCAGCCACAGTTAACAGCTTTCTGGACAGTGTGACATCACTTTTATTCACTGAGGGCAGAAACGGTTGTGAGAGGAAGGGAGGGAGGGAGGGACACAAAGAGGGAAAGGGACACTGAAAAGAACAGGGTAAGGGAGAGGATGAGGAAGAGAGAGGGAGGGATGGAATGAGATAGAAGAGGGAGAGAGAGAGAGAGAGAGAGAGAGAGAAGAGAGAGAGCAAGAGAGACAGACAGACAGACAGACAGACAGACAGACAGACAGACAGACAGACAGACAGACAGACAGACAGACAGACAGACAGACAGACAGACAGACAGACAGACAGACAGACAGACAGACAGACAGACAGACAGACAGACAGACAGACAGACAGACAGACAGACAGACAGACAGAGACACACAGACAGACAGACAGACAGAGAGATAGAGAGCGATAGAAAGACAAAGATAGAGACAGAGAGAGACAGGCAGACAGAAACACAGAGAGAGAGACAGACAGAGACAGAGACTAGTCTGTTGCCAGCTCACCATGGGTTCTCTGTTCATCTGTTTCTTCGACTCTCAGTGGAGGAACGGAAGCACTCTCTGAGACTCCTCCTAGTCTACACCCCGTGTCAAACACCTCAGCCTCACCAAACTATCTGTTATGCACAACAACTCTAACTTAGGATGGAACTATCGATTACATACAACTATATTCATATAGGACAAACCTGCCGATTACATACAACAACACTCAGGTCAGACATGTCTATTGTATACAAGAAAAGTCAGAGAACAAGTAATAACATAATAAGTTGTCATCACATAGTGAACTTGTACTATGCTGCATTCTACCATCACATGACGTAGTCACATTTTCCTGTATTTTACTGTCTCATTACTGTCACTGGACCATACTCATTGTCACATTACTGTCACATTACATACTTACATTATGCCTTTCTCGACTGTCATATGCCTTACTTACATTGTGCCATATTCGACTTACTCTTGCTATACTTACACTGTGGCGTACTCAATTGTCGTATGCTCTACTTACATAGTGCCATACTCTACGGTCACAAGCTATAATTACACCGTGCCATACTCTACTGTCACATGATGTACTTACATTGTGCTGTACTCTATTGTCACATGCCATACTTACATTCTGCTTTAATCTACTCTCTCATGCTGTACTTACATTGTGTCATATGCTACTGTCAAATGCTGTACTTACATTGTGCCGTACTCGACTGATAGACTTCTTTGGTATAAACAACATTATCATCCTATTTGCACACAAAGAAACACACAAACTTACTTGGATCTCACCCAACCAAAGAGACAAGAAACAAATTTACCACCTTCTCATCAGTGGCAAGTGGCGAAAATCCTTACAAGATGTACGTTTTAGAAAAGGAGCGGATGTTGGCAGCGATCACCACCTTGTTGTCAAACACATCAAACTGAAGCTTAAAAGAACTGTAACACCAATTAGGCTGTTGAAATGGGGTTCGATGTCTCCAAGCTGAAAGATGCTGGCAACAGACCAGTAGTGCAGTGTGTGTGTGTGTGTGTGTGTGTGTGTGTGTGTGTGTGTGTGTGTGTGTGTGTGTGTGTGTGTGTGTGTGTGGTGGTGTGTGGTGTGTGTGTGTGTGTGTGTGTGTGTGTGTGTGTCTGTGTGTCTGTGTGTTGTGTGTGTTGTGTGTGTTTTTGTGTGTTTGTGTGTTTGTGTGTTTGTGTGTTTGTGTGTTTGTGTGTTTGTGTGTTTGTGTGTTTGTGTGTTTTGTTTTGTGTGTTATATGTATGGAGTGTGCTTGTAGAAGTACGTGTATAATGTATGTGAAATACTATGACATTGCTTGATTGAATAATACAAAAAGTATTTGAATACAATGGCCACTTTAAAATAGGATCAATTTGGAAATGCATAAAGTAGTGTCTTCATAAGGGTCACACTGTTGGTGTCAACCCTGTCAAGAGACTGACCAGCTCCAGATGTGACAATTCTTATTTACCTTGTTTGTTTCTCTTGTTCAAGGGAAACGAATTCTTGTGGGGCACCATAACATTGGGGTTATCCTCCAGTACTCACACATTCTACAAACACAGACAAGATTCATCATTCAACTTAGTACACCATACCGTGTCACACTGTGTCACACCATGTCACACTGTCACTGCACTGGCTGGAAGCAGCCACAGTTAACAGCTTTCTTGACAGTGTGACATCACTTTTATTCATTGAGGGCAGAAACGGTTGTGAGAGGAAGGGAGGGAGGGAGGGACACAATGAGGGAAAGGGAAAGGGGACACTAAAAAGAACAGGGAAGGGAGAGGATGGGGAAGAAAGGGAGGGATGGAATGAGAAGAAGAGGGAGAGAGAGAGAGAGAGAGAGAGAGAAAGAGAGAGAGGAGAAGAAGAAGAAGAAGAAAAAAAGAGAAGAAGAAGAAAGAAGAAGAAGAAAAAGGAAGAAGAAGAAGAAGAAGAAGAAGAAGAAGAAGAAAAAAAAAAAAAAAAAACAGACAGACAGACAGACAGACAGGACAGAAGAGACAGACAGACAGACAGACAGACAGACAGACAAAAACAGACAGACAGACAGACAGACAGACAGACAGACAGACAGACAGACAGACAAAACACACAGACAGACAGACAGACAGACAGAAGAAAAACAAGAAAGACAAAGAAAAAAAAAGACAGAGAGAGACAGGCAGACAGAAACACAGAGAGAGACAGACAGAGACAGAGACTAGTCTGTTGCCAGCTCACCTGGGTTCTCTGTTCATCTGTTTCTTCGCTCTCAGTGGAGGAACGGAAGCACTCTCTGAGACTCCCCCTACTCCCCCGTGTCAAACACCTCAGCCTCACCAAACTTTTTTCCCCTTTTTATGCACAACAACTCTAACTTAGGATGGAACTATCGATTACATACAACTATATTCATATAGGACAAACCTGCGATTACATACAACAACACTCAGGTCAGACATGTCTATTGTATACAAGAAAAGTCAGAGAACAAGTAATAACAAATAAGTTGTCATCACATAGTGAACTTGTACTATGCTGCATTCTACCATCACATGACGTAGTCACATTTTCCTGTATTTACTGTCTCATTACTGTCACTGGACCATACTCATTGTCATTTTCTGTCACATTACATACTTACATTATGCCTTTCTCGACTGTCATATGCCTTACTTACATTGTGCCATATTCGACTTACTCTTGCTATACTTACACTGTGGTGTACTCAATTGTTGTATGCCCTACTTACATAGTGCCATACTCTACGTTCACAAGCTATAATTACACCGTGCCATACTCTACTGTCACATGATGTACTTACATTGTGCTGTACTCTATTGTCACATGCCATACTTACATTGTGCTTTAATCTACTCTCTCATGCTGTACTTACATTGTGTCATATGCTACTGTCAAATGCTGTACTTACATTGTGCCGTACTCGACTGATAGACTTCTTTGGTATAAACAACATTATCATCCTATTTGCACACAAAGAAACACAGAAACTTACTTGGATCTCACCTAACCAAAGAGACAAGAAACAAATTGACCACCTTCTCATCAGTGGCAAGTGGCGAAAATCCTTACAAGATGTACGTTTTAGAAGACGGGCGGATGTTGGCAGCGATCACCACCTTGTTGTCAAACACATCAAACTGAAGCTTAAAAGAACTGTAACACCAATTAGGCTGTTGAAATGGTTCGATGTCTCCAAGCTGAAAGATGCTGGCAACAGACCAGTAATGCAGGGGGGGGGGGGGGGGGGGGGGGGGGGGGGGGGGGGGGGGGTGTGTGTGTGTGTGTGTGTGTGTGTGTGTGTGTGTGTGTGTGTGTGTGTGTGTGTGTGTGTGTGTGTGTGTGTGTTTGTGTGTTTGTGTGTTTGTGTGTTTGTGGTGTGTTATATGTATGGAGTGTGCTTGTAGAAGTACGTGTATAATGTATGTGAAATACTATGACATTGCTTGATTGAGTAATACAAAAAGTATTTGAATACAATGGCCACTTTAAAATAGGATCAATTTAGAAATGCACAAAGTAGTGTCTTCATAAGGGTCACACTGTTGGTGTCAACCCTGTCAAGAGACTGACCAGCTCCAGATGTGACAATTCTTATTTACCTTGTTTGTTTCTCTTGTTCAAGGGAAACGAATTCTTGTGGGGCACCATAACATTGGGGTTATCCTCCAGTACTCACACATTCTACAAACACAGACAAGATTCATCATTCAACTTAGTACACCATACCGTGTCACACTGTGTCACACCATGTCACACTGTCACTGCACTGGCTGGAAGCAGCCACAGTTAACAGCTTTCTGGACAGTGTGACATCACTTTTATTCACTGAGGGCAGAAACGGTTGTGAGAGGAAGGGAGGGAGGGAGGGACACAATGAGGGAAAGGGACATAGAAAGGGACACTGAAAAGAACAGGGTAAGGGAGAGGATGAGGAAGAGAGAGGGAGGGATGGAATGAGATAGAAGAGGGAGAGAGAGAGAGAGAGAGAGAGAGAGAGAGAGAGAGAGAGAGAGAGAGAGAGAGAGAGCGAGAGAGCGAGAGAGACAGACAGACAGACAGAGAGATAGAGAGCGATAGAAAGACAAAGATAGAGACAGAGAGAGACAGGCAGACAGAAACACAGAGAGAGAGACAGACAGAGACAGAGACTAGTCTGTTGCCAGCTCACCATGGGTTCTCTGTTCATCTGTTTCTTCGACTCTCAGTGGAGGAACGGAAGCACTCTCTGAGACTCCTCCTAGTCTACACCCCCAGTGTCAAACACCTCAGCCTCACCAACACTCACTTTTATCACACCTATCATTGTACAACAACTCTAACTTAGAATGGAACTATCGATTACATACAACTATATTCATATAGGACAAACCTGCCGATTACATACAACAACACTCAGGTCAGACATGTCTATTGTATACAAGAAAAGTCAGAGAACAAGTAATAACAGAATAAGTTGTCATCACGTCGTGAACTTGTACTACCCCCGGGAGGTATGCTGCATTCTACCATCACATGACGTAGTCACATTTTCCTGTATTCTACTGTCTTATTACTGTCACTGGACCATACTCATTGTCACGTTACTGTCACATTACATACTTACATTATGCCTTTCTCGACTGTCATATGCTTTACTTACATTGTGCCATATTCGACTTACTCATGCTATACTTACACTGTGGCGTACTCAATTGTCGAATGCCATACTTACATAGTGCCACACTCTACGGTCACAAGCTATAATTACACTGTGCCATACTCTACTGTCACATGATGTACTTACATTGTGCTGTACTCTATTGTCACATGCCATTCTTACATTGTGCTTTAATCTACTCTCTCATGCTGTACTTACATTGTGTCATATGCTACTGTCAAATGCTGTACTTACATTGTGCCGTACTCGACTGATAGACTTCTTTGGTATAAACAACATTATCATCCTATTTGCACACAAAGAAACACACAAACTTACTTGGATCTCACCTAACCAAAGAGACAAGAAACAAATTGACCACCTTCTCATCAGTGGCAAGTGGCGAAAATCCTTACAAGATGTACGTTTTAGAAGAGGAGCGGATGTTGGCAGCGATCACCACCTTGTTGTCAAACACATCAAACTGAAGCTTAAAAGAACTGTAACACCAATTAGGCTGTTGAAATAGGGTTCGATGTCTCCAAGCTGAAAGATGCTGGCAACAGACCAGTAATGCAGTGTGTGTGTGTGTGTGTGTGTGTGTGTGTGTGTGTGTGTGTGTGTGTGTGTGTGTGTGTGTGTGTGTGTGTGTGTGTGTGTGTGTGTGTGTGTGTGTGTGTGTGTGTGTGTGTGTGTGTGTGTGTGTGTGTGTGTGTGTGTGTGTGTGAGAAGGAGACAGAGAGAGGGAGAGATACAGAGACAGACAGTGATGGGGAAAAGGAGGGTATGTGTCCAGTAGTAGTACTGAAACAAGTATGTGACTGGGACAATCTGCATTCTCGTCCACATAGAAAGGTACTTGACCAGACTCAATCACATCACCAGGCTCTTAACTGGTACATGTACTGACCAAGCAGTGCAGTAAACATGACTGATCAGCTAGTCAACGAAGAAGAGATCAATCAAATATTGGCCATTGTCAACCTTTTGACCATGATTAGGAGCTGTTTCTTTTTACACAACTGGATAATATGGAACCAGGGTTGGGGCAAATTCATATGTGTTAAATACGCCACTATTCATGCTACTCATGACAAGAGTATTGTTAATGAAAACCATACATGGTATTTTCAACTGTAGATGCTTGTTATAACAAGCATAGAAACGGTATACTTGCAGCTGTTGATATGCTATAATTTTATATTATACATATACCTTATATTCTTTTTATTTTGTTCCTTCTGCAAAGTTTTGATTGTAGGTTGAAAATGAAAATGAATATAACACGAGGTAAAGACAAGAGGTTAAAGGTAGCCACTAATAGACATGAAGCCAACATTGTTTTGTCTATCCAAATACAGTTCTTCAATAACATCTTGAAACATATCATACACATAATAATGATGAACACCTACCTGGTAGACTCTCTCTTTAAGTGACATGTACAGTCACTGACAGTAATCTTTGTGCCCTCAGTTGTCTAGAAGGCTAAACATATCATAATCAAAATACTTCTTAAGACAAACAAATCTTTTTATGCATGATCAATTACTTAAGAAGATAAACAATTTAAGAGAACAATTGCAGGAGTTGCTAAGCCCATAGCTAAGGCTAAGTCAATAACTAAATTATAAGGAAGGCAGAGTCCCAACCCAATTTTTACAAAAACACTACTATATTTCATTAGAACATCTTGCACTAGGGCCAACACCAGTCACTAATTATAGACTCATAGGCCTATCAGAGGGAGGAAGCCATTATCATCTTGGTGTCTTAGACTTAGCCTTAATTCTTAGACAAGCCAATTGTTGCTTTCTCAATGTCTCTTACTTGACCTAGCTGAATTAAACGGACTGCTGATGTATTTGAACCGAAAATTTGACTACTGCTAACCACATCAAATTTCAACCCTTCGTCAGTGCAATAATGGGTGTAATAATCTCCTTGATGTTTTACATGGCCGAGCTACTGCTAACTTGTTTAAGCTTGAAGGCATGATCTAGGTACTTTCTAAAACTACTTCCCTTATAGTCAGTCCTCGACTGTTATTCATGTATCTATTCCTTGATTATAGACTAAAAATTTAATTTGGGATTTCATAAATTAAATAACAGAAAAATGTGTGTACTATGCTAGTCTGGACAGGTTTATGCCAATTACACATTACAATGTCTAGTGCAGATAAGACACAGTTAATGAATATTTAACATCTGGATAAGTCGATCACTATTTTATTCTTTAGAGTTTGAAGAGCATGAATGTTGAGCAAATGTGATAGCAAAATTAAGGCATACTGGTTGGAATACTGTACCGTATTTCAAAGTGTATGGTTTTAAATGGAAAGAAAAACACTGTTGTCATTAAAAATGTAAATATGCTTTTTACATGCACAATTTGAACGATGACGAGGCATGTTGCCAATGGTAATTTCTAATTGCATATTGTGTACTTCTGAAATCTCACAATTACTGACAGCTGCCATACCTATCCTACCTTTAAACCTTTAGTCTTTACTGTAAAGTTCACAATAAGTCAAAATATTAATCTTAAAGCATGCTGCATTAAAATCATGCTTGACATCATACCCATAGATCACAAAAAATCTTCTAAATACTTGATGTTTTCATCACTTGCAAGAACAATGTGATAATTATTATTTAAGTTACTATTTCGCATTTCATTTTCCAGAAATGTGTTGGCGTTCGTCCCGCGTTGTATATTAATATTATATAATAATATTGCAAATATTTCGCCAAAAATGATGTAACGTAAGGGATACAGATTTTTAATATCGCTATACTTTTGCAAAAATTTCTTCATAAATTGGAAAAATCGGCATGTTTGATTGATGTGTTCGACTCGAAGCGACGCAGGCTGTCCACCATACGACATGTACTACATCAGAACATAATATTAGTGTATTGTTACTGGTAGTGGTATGCTGGCTTATACATGATATACGAGCGCACGTGATATAGACGGAGACGACAGAAGTCAAGTGTGGCGACACCGTATGTTGATATTCCTAACATGAATGCATACTTTTTACCTGGTAATCATTTTTAAGCTTATATGTCAACGATGTATCAATTCATATATATTCGTTAAGAACCATTTATTGGCTGTAAAAGTTGAATATGCTACCTGTAAGGCTGTACTTACGAACCTTGTCGATATCTGTCATAAAGGGCAAAATAATCATCCGGGAAGGTACGTACCAGCTGAAAAGGGGTTATAACACAATTTTTACTCACTCATCACATTATATTATATGCCTGCCACAATTGTACTATTTACTGCATTTCATTAACGTAGAATTTCCACACGAATGGTAACGCTATTTTAAATTATGCATTGTGTTATCCCCTGGGTAAATAACTTAAAATATGTATGATATATAATTATAATTTTTCAAATTATAGTCAGCCTTGACTCTGCAATCCGGGTAAAAGCAAAAAAATACATCAATATAAAACTGTTGTCATCAGAAAATAAACTTCACACGGCCTAAATGCAAACTTTTGGACAACTATTCACCGGTCTTCTCGAGGTAAGATTTTGAAGTGTAAGATTACCTTGGCGAATGCCACTGATAGAAATTTTAACACATCGTCTACGGTAGACTAAAGCTCGACCTGAACACTATCTGTACGATCTGGGTAAGATGTTTGAAAATTAGCATTATTAATTGCTTTGAGTTTTATATTGTAGAAACCATTAAATAAATATTATATTGGAGATGAGTTGATGTGTATAATTTGTGTGTATGTACAATTTGCTTGTTTGCATTCTTTGAAACAGAAAAAAAATTGAAATATCTTTAGACTATATAGTTTTAATTTAATTAACTTTGAAATGGTTACACACATCTATAACAATAATATTAATATTATGTATATTTGATTGTTTTATCATAACTATTTTACCTTAAATTGTTATGTTGTATCATTATAATATATACAGCACATACTAACTTATACTTAAGCCGGCTTGTTTGCTCGCTGAGAGCATATATAGCATAAACCATGGTTTCCCACTAATGTCGGTTTGCAGCCATTTTCTTGGTATATCTCCCGGTGTATCCCATCTGCTTTTCCATTGTCTTGCATTACAATAAAAAAAACTAAAATGTCATAATTGCAGGGGCAATACGCAGGATTGATCGTTGTGGAATTCCAAACGGGAATCATTGTAAACGTGGATGTTGCATGCCAGCATTCATTTTATATGCTGGCATGCAAAATTTTAAAAACCCCCCCGGGGGGATGGAAAGCTTAGTCCATAGACTACTAGGTGTCAGCACAAATACATGCTAAACTGAAGGAGATATGGTTTCACAAACAAACGAAAAACAAATAAACCATCAACCAAAAATCAAGCAAATAAACATACGTGCACACACATAAACACTGTTTTATAACATTAATTTGTGTTAGTATTGACTTTTTAAAAGTAGCTAATTCCATTATTATATTCTCCTTAACGAAATTAATGTGGGGGGCTGAGAACCTCCGCCCCGCTTCAGCACTACCCGTACTATCCCCTGACTCGCGGTCTAGGAAAAAAGTGTGTGTTGTGTGTGTGTGTGTGTGTGTGTGTGTGTGTGTGTGTTTCGTGTTGCTGTGCTGGTCTTCGTCGCGTTCGGTGCGTTCGTTCGTTCGTGCGTGCGTGCGTGCGTGCGTGCGTGCGTGCGTGCGTGCTGCGTGCTGTTGGGGTTGTGTCTATGTGTTTATATGATTTTGACCTGTTTACAATTAATTCTTGACTGTTGCTCCTAATATCCAAACCAGTGGAGTGTTAAAAAATGTACTTTGTAAATTGTATGCATGTACTCAACCTCTTATATGGCCAACCCTTCAGCAAACCCAAAGTGACCTTATAAGGCAGATGGCCTCAGGTGAGGGGAACCATCGGTAAATGCCCCTGTTTCAAGGCAAACTGGTCGCTCCTTTTTAAGCACACACATACGTTGTCAACATTCGAGAAAAAATTCCT
>JAODUO010008880.1:0-5000 GCA_025642075.2 Ridgeia piscesae
TTGTTTGGGTGTTTTAAATTTATTTGTTTGGGGGCCCTCTGGCTTGGGTTTCCGGGGTTTTTGGGGAAATTCCCCTAATTTTTCTTTTTAAAATTTTAAAATTTTTCAGCAATTTGTCATTCTACCCTTTTTTTTTTTGCTTTTTCAAAAGAATCCCTTTGAAAATTTTTTTTCACAAAGGGTTTTGGAAAACCCCTGTTTTTGGTAATTTTTGGGGAAAGAAATTTTTAAAAAATTGTTCACGTTTTTTTTAAAATTTTTTTGGACATCCGCATTGGTTTGAGCGCAGCCATACCGTTGTGGATTTCTAGGGTATTCTGCAATAGTTCACTGTTCACATAATCATATACAAAATCAGACCAGTGCATATTGTCAGACAATTTCCTAGAATGATTCGTGGGACGGTCATCTCAACGTATTGTGTCCACGGGCAACGATATATGGCATGTTCGCAGACGTACGAAGAATGTATTTTACCTACGTGACATCACTAGCATGTACCTTTTATCAGTTGAGCGCAAAACGCTATTATTCGTCTATCATTCCCAAGCTTCGTAAAAATGAATCCAACTAGCTTTCCTCTTCCTCTGTCTCCTCCTCTTCCTCCTCCTCCTCGTCTTCCGCAGCGACTTGTAGTCTGGAAAAAACAAAGATGGTGATCCGCGCTGATGTTATATATTATTTAAATAATAATCTATTTTATTTGATATAGCCCTCACATCCACAAATGTTCGTGACAATTAAAATGAATACATATTAAAATTAAAATTAAATAACAAATATGTATATGTATGATTAAATGTAGTTTAAAATATTCTAAGTAATGATAAAATAAATAATTTTGTTAAAATAGTATGTTCATGCAGACGTTAATTCCAACACAATAAAAAAAACCCCAAAAAGTTTTCCCAACCACAGCTACCCCTTGGCGCGCCGTTGTGCGGTACACTGAAATCAGTATGTTCGCAATGGGCAGCCGATGAAATTGGCGTAGCAGGAGTGTGGCACTGTCGCTACGCGGAAGACGCAGATTCAGTTTGGCAGTAGAGTTGTGTATTCGTCACTGTAAGCGCGCGATGTTAACAAGAGACGTGCCTTTATGAACACGTTACAGTAGTCTTGCCGCGATATGATGATTGCATTGACAACGCGTTCTTTTGTCAGCGAAAGTAGAAACCAGATAAGCTGATTCATGTCGCGCAGACGGAATATGCACTGATGCACTGATATTCTGCGACACTTGCTTATTTATATCAATGGTAACACCGAGACTCTGAACACATCGCGAAGATGTAATTGTAACTACACCAACAGTCCAGGCCCTTCACTATAGGCACGTAAACATGTTAATACAATTATTAACGCCGTTTTGCGTTTGCTTTGTATTTTACACACCATGTCTTTCAACATTTCATGGGGTGCGCTTTGAAAATCAATGCCGTAAGGTCTCTGGAGGGTGAACTACAAAATGTTGCGGCTAACCGGGTATTCATTTATAACTTTGCTTCTGGAAGGGTTAGATAGCCAAATGTGGTATCAATTCCGCCTCTAATGGACATTCCACGAACGCCTGATCTATTATGGATAAATCCAACATGTCCGCTCATCCAAAAATTCGTTTCTTGAAATTCCGGTCGCAGCCCCTGGGCCCTATGGGGGTTTTGGCACGCTTCTGAATGACCTTACTGATTCGATTTTCCTCAAATACCACTGCACCAACATGGATGCTGCTACGCCATGGCACTCCCAGTTTGCATGACCAATGGATAACCCTTTTAGAAAGTGTTTCCTGGCGACCACGTTTGCCATGCTTCAATTCTCCGTACACGATTTTCTTCGGCAGACGCTCATCTGACACGCAGCCAACATGGCCGGCCCAACTCAGCTGTGCATTGCAGAGCATTGTATGAATCCTGGTCATGTCAGCCCCGGCAAGAACTACTGTGTCTGGCACCTTGTCCTGCCATTTTATTTGTAGCAGACGTGGTTAAACTTACTTGCATGCCGACTGTACACTGTCCAGGTTTCGCAAACATACAAAAGTATTGGAAGAATGGTCGCTGTGTAAACATTAAGCTTTGTAGGCACTCTAGTCCCTTTTCGTTCCCAGACATTTTGGCGTAGCCTCTCAAATGTTGTACAGGTTCTAGTAATCCTAGTGTCGACTTTATCACTAATATGCACTGCATGGGAGACGGTGTTGCCAGATAGATGAAGCTGTCCACAGTGTTGAGCTGTTTCCATTAATTACGATGATGGGATCAGTGCATGGTGTGTCGTGGACTAGTTGGTGCTTAACTTCAGGGTTTGGGGTGAACCAAAGTTCGTGCAAGCCTTTGCAAACAAATCCACACTCATTGCTGGCGATTCGGGCGCGATCATCCAAGAAGAGAAGATCACACAATGTTACATGTGTATCTTGCTCTGTGTCTGATGCCTCCTGAGGTTGAATTGTTTTCCATTCATGCGAAAGCAGACGCCAACGATCACATTGTTTTCCTGGAATGCACCCACGAGCAAGGCAGGGAACATAAGGCAGCAACGAGTAGAGGCTACAATACAATTATATATGAGCCACATAACAATGTCAACCTTGCAAGTAAATACAGCACATATATGTTGATGGTTGTCGCGATGTTGCAGGCTATCTGGGCTATGTGCATCAAATAATAAAGTCATCTTTTATGCGGCAATCCGACTGGCGATTATGTATCGGCTTACTTAAAATGCTGCTGTTGTTTCCGTTGAACTATAAACTGATATCAAATGTGTACGTTATCCCTTCATCATCATCATCATCATCATCATCATCATCATCATCATCATCATCATCATCATCATCATCATCATCATCATCATCATCATCATCATCATCATCATCATCATCATCATCATCATCATCATCGAGATTACTATGATTATTAATATTGTCAGAACTACGTACACATTAGTCATGGAAGTGTAAAACTCAACCCTATGGTCTGGAAACTCTTATAGCACAGAAAACATTCCGAAAATATCGGTATCTAAACACGAGTCCATTGTCTAAACTATTGGAGGTTCAACTTTCAAATCCGTTACTAGCTTGCGACGTCAATGCAACATAAATCAGATACGAACTCTTGTTTCACTGTTTCTCTTTGTCTTGCCAGACAAGTTCCGTACACGGTCTTCACTGACGGAACGTTCTGTTGCGATGGCTACGTCATCGATCGAGGTTTCTGCAGGCGAGGTGAGGTTACCGGAAGTGACGTATCAACAAAGTATTGCAAAGTTCGTTTCTATTGCTAAAGCGGTCATATATATGGTGATACGTAGGCAGGATAATTGGTTAAGAAATTTCAATGATGTGAAATGTTCTTGGGCAAAATAATAACGCACTGCATTATTTTGAAGGTTGTTTTTGTGCGATAAACAATACCGTATTATTTATGACACTCATTTGCCAACAATAATGGTATGCATAGGCCTACATGTACGTGGGCAATCGTAGGATGTCTATTTCCAGTTGAAAATAATTGTAAATAGTTTATTATAAATACGTATGCAGGATTATGTATGTAGATTATTATTACTGTTGGTATTGTGAAGTGACAGTTATGTGTGCTCCATTGATATGTCCAAAACTCGCGCCATTTTTTTTACCAAAAGAGACTACGTGCAATATAAATTTTACAATCACGTCGGTATATCGTGTTTTTCTGACATCTTGCAGTACTCATATAATACATTAATTGTGTTATATTTTTAGCAATACTATATGCCGTTTTAATTAGACACACGATGACTAGTTATGGCCCGGTTATTACGGATTTAGGGTTATAAGCGATAGCTTCTGTTTTCGGTGTGTTGACCATATGAAAGTGTGTTCTCCGGACTGTCGTTCAAACAACTATGACAGACAGCAAAGGTTATATGTGCCCCAACAGATGGCCGCCAATACCTTGCCCACTTACTTCGAAGATAATCTTGAGCTACTAATGTGCGCATTTGTGTGAACGTGTGCTACCTTTCTAGCGTACATGGTATATAATAAAGTATTTTGTATTGTGAAGTTGTGCAGATTTCTCCTTTCTCCCTATAAAAACAATAATAACAATCGTTATTTGTTTGGACCGTGACGCATACTGACTCTGACTTATATTTTAGTACGACACATTTTTATAAGGATAGGCATGCATAGCTTACTTCTTCATGATCAAACACGATCACGAAAACGTGTCCCTAACGAAAAGACAGTACATCCAATGCAACCAAGACATTTTATAAGTCTACCCCATTAACCGGTAAATTCTACAACACTAACTTATCAACCGAGCGCCAAAATAATCCTTAAAACTCCCTCGACTGGACACAGCTAAATGTGTATCGCAAGAAACGCACCCTCCCAAATAAATCTACCACATTGCATGTCGACTGTGGTGCTTGTTTGTGTAATAGCTTCCTTGTCACTGTTGGATAACTGGCGTGAAGTTCTTCGAGCATCAGCATTTAAAATTTGATACGAAGTCCCCGATGATCAACTCCAACGTACAATATATATTGCAAGTAGTCTCGTTTTCGAATACAATCGATAATGGCACCTCGTGAGTGTGGGATATGTAGGTGATATCTGACGTCAGACATGTCTGGTTCTTTAAAATGTTGATTCGATTTCGGATGTCTCATTTTAGATATGCCATACAGACGTCACTGAAAAGACAAATGAGACATCGCTTCGGCAACACGTGACATCTGCTACCGGAAGCTAAGACAAAATTGGACCGGATGCTGTTCGTTTAGGCTAGATAGGGCCTACTGACCATAAGTTAGGCCGTCGATTACTCACTGCAGTAGATGTGGCCGCGTAGAGTTTTATCTGTCATTGCTGTGTCTGTTAGGACAATGGCTATAGTAGTAACGCTATAGTAACGCTGTAGGCTGCATGCAAACATTGGGCCTAGCGGGAACACCGACTCGACAATCTAGGTGTGCAATAAATCGGAGTTTCCCTCACCCTA
>JAODUO010008880.1:10000-15000 GCA_025642075.2 Ridgeia piscesae
TATATATATATATATATATATATATATATATATATATATATAAAATGTAGGCAAACGGTAACATTGAGTTTGGGCCGGGTTCGAGACTTGAGTGCCCACATTTCTTTGCCAAAGTGTAATAATGGGAACTGAAGTTCTACACAGGCATCCCCATATCCCCTGTACGTCATTATATTCACCAGGCAGCCAGTTATTGGTCCTCTGTTCCCTGTACCCTCAACATTTCCTGGGATTTGGGGCATGGCCCCCTGGCTACGCCACTGCTATCAACCCTCCGACCACTGTGAATCTCTAAATGACGTTTCTTTGCGTAAATGTTACGTTAAACGCATTGCCTGGTAGTTTCAGAATATGTTCTCGCACACACGCACGCACGCACGCACGCACGCATACACAAACACGCACGCACCCCAGCATCGGCCAGACATGAGATTGTGGTGTATTGTATGTAGTGTTTCTGATATGTAGCTGATATATGCAGCGCCAACTTTCACGGCCTCTTGCCCACAGACGTGTTGAACCGGAACGGACGCACCGCAGGAAATACTTGTCGAGTTATTCACGCGTTTATTTCACAGTATGACATTTCACATGTACGACATGACAGAGAGCAAGTGAAATGCGTGATGTATACAGGCATGCATGCATACCGTCTCAAGCTCGACTTATTATTTACAAAAGACCCGCAGTGTAAAAAAGTAGCAAAGAACGACGGGTGACGGCATAACAAATAACCTTTATGCTGATCGGCAGTTTCCAGTCAAGTCTGTTCGTCTACCAATGTCACACATTAGTATTCTAGCTTTTTATTTTACGTGCTCGGAATAGAGACAACGTTTATTGTCCATCAACTTTGAACGTTGTGACACAAAACGTCGTTTGGCAATACTGTTAAAAAGTACACTTCTGTGAAGAAAACGATGAGTATCCGCCATAAATAGACAAACGATATATTTGAGTAAAAAATTACCTCGACATGTTATAAATCTTCCTAATTTGCAAAGCATCCATGCATTATTTTCAACATAGAGTCTAACTCGTGCGTAGTAAATTAATATACTAACAATTAATATATAAAAAGTTCGCATTCACAGACACACACACGCGCGCGAGTTCGCGTACACTCACACACGTACGCACGGATAGGGTGAGGGAAACTCCGATTTATTGCACACCTAGATTGTCGAGTCGGTGTTCCCGCTAGGCCCAATGTTTGCATGCAGCCTACAGCGTTACTATAGCGTTACTACTATAGCCATTGTCCTAACAGACACAGCAATGACAGATAAAACTCTACGCGGCCACATCTACTGCAGTGAGTAATCGACGGCCTAACTTATGGTCAGTAGGCCCTATCTAGCCTAAACGAACAGCATCCGGTCCAATTTTGTCTTAGCTTCCGGTAGCAGATGTCACGTGTTGCCGAAGCGATGTCTCATTTGTCTTTTCAGTGACGTCTGTATGGCATATCTAAAATGAGACATCCGAAATCGAATCAACATTTTAAAGAACCAGACATGTCTGACGTCAGATATCACCTACATATCCCACACTCACGAGGTGCCATTATCGATTGTATTCGAAAACGAGACTACTTGCAATATATATTGTACGTTGGAGTTGATCATCGGGGACTTCGTATCAAATTTTAAATGCTGATGCTCGAAGAACTTCACGCCAGTTATCCAACAGTGACAAGGAAGCTATTACACAAACAAGCACCACAGTCGACATGCAATGTGGTAGATTTATTTGGGAGGGTGCGTTTCTTGCGATACACATTTAGCTGTGTCCAGTCGAGGGAGTTTTAAGGATTATTTTGGCGCTCGGTTGATAAGTTAGTGTTGTAGAATTTACCGGTTAATGGGGTAGACTTATAAAATGTCTTGGTTGCATTGGATGTACTGTCTTTTCGTTAGGGACACGTTTTCGTGATCGTGTTTGATCATGAAGAAGTAAGCTATGCATGCCTATCCTTATAAAAATGTGTCGTACTAAAATATAAGTCAGAGTCAGTATGCGTCACGGTCCAAACAAATAACGATTGTTATTATTGTTTTTATAGGGAGAAAGGAGAAATCTGCACAACTTCACAATACAAAATACTTTATTATATACCATGTACGCTAGAAAGGTAGCACACGTTCACACAAATGCGCACATTAGTAGCTCAAGATTATCTTCGAAGTAAGTGGGCAAGGTATTGGCGGCCATCTGTTGGGGCACATATAACCTTTGCTGTCTGTCATAGTTGTTTGAACGACAGTCCGGAGAACACACTTTCATATGGTCAACACACCGAAAACAGAAGCTATCGCTTATAACCCTAAATCCGTAATAACCGGGCCATAACTAGTCATCGTGTGTCTAATTAAAACGGCATATAGTATTGCTAAAAATATAACACAATTAATGTATTATATGAGTACTGCAAGATGTCAGAAAAACACGATATACCGACGTGATTGTAAAATTTATATTGCACGTAGTCTCTTTTGGTAAAAAAAATGGCGCGAGTTTTGGACATATCAATGGAGCACACATAACTGTCACTTCACAATACCAACAGTAATAATAATCTACATACATAATCCTGCATACGTATTTATAATAAACTATTTACAATTATTTTCAACTGGAAATAGACATCCTACGATTGCCCACGTACATGTAGGCCTATGCATACCATTATTGTTGGCAAATGAGTGTCATAAATAATACGGTATTGTTTATCGCACAAAAACAACCTTCAAAATAATGCAGTGCGTTATTATTTTGCCCAAGAACATTTCACATCATTGAAATTTCTTAACCAATTATCCTGCCTACGTATCACCATATATATGACCGCTTTAGCAATAGAAACGAACTTTGCAATACTTTGTTGATACGTCACTTCCGGTAACCTCACCTCGCCTGCAGAAACCTCGATCGATGACGTAGCCATCGCAACAGAACGTTCCGTCAGTGAAGACCGTGTACGGAACTTGTCTGGCAAGACAAAGAGAAACAGTGAAACAAGAGTTCGTATCTGATTTATGTTGCATTGACGTCGCAAGCTAGTAACGGATTTGAAAGTTGAACCTCCAATAGTTTAGACAATGGACTCGTGTTTAGATACCGATATTTTCGGAATGTTTTCTGTGCTATAAGAGTTTCCAGACCATAGGGTTGAGTTTTACACTTCCATGACTAATGTGTACGTAGTTCTGACAATATTAATAATCATAGTAATCTCGATGATGATGATGATGATGATGATGATGATGATGATGATGATGATGATGATGATGATGATGATGATGATGATGATGATGATGATGATGATGATGATGATGATGATGATGATGATGATGATGATGATGATGATGGGTTGAGGTACACATTTGATATCAGTTTATAGTTCAACGGAAACAACAGCAGCATTTTAAGTAAGCCGATACATAATCGCCAGTCGGATTGCCGCATAAAAGATGACTTTATTATTTGATGCACATAGCCCAGATAGCCTGCAACATCGCGACAACCATCAACATATATGTGCTGTATTTACTTGCAAGGTTGACATTGTTATGTGGCTCATATATAATTGTATTGTAGCCTCTACTCGTTGCTGCCTTATGTTCCCTGCCTTGCTCGTGGGTGCATTCCAGGAAAACAATGTGATCGTTGGCGTCTGCTTTCGCATGAATGGAAAACAATTCAACCTCAGGAGGCATCAGACACAGAGCAAGATACACATGTAACATTGTGTGATCTTCTCTTCTTGGATGATCGCGCCCGAATCGCCAGCAATGAGTGTGGATTTGTTTGCAAAGGCTTGCACGAACTTTGGTGTCACCCCAAACCCTGAAGTTAAGCACCAACTAGTCCACGACACACCATGCACTGATCCCATCATCGTAATTAATGGAAACAGCTCAACACTGTGGACAGCTTCATCTATCTGGCAACACCGTCTCCCATGCAGTGCATATTAGTGATAAAGTCGACACTAGGATTACTAGAACCTGTACAACATTTGAGAGGCTACGCCAAAATGTCTGGGAACGAAAAGGGACTAGAGTGCCTACAAAGCTTAATGTTTACACAGCGACCATTCTTCCAATACTCTGGTATGTTTGCGAAACCTGGACAGTGTACAGTCGGCATGCAAGTAAGTTTAACCACGTCTGCTACAAATAAAATGGCAGGACAAGGTGCCAGACACAGTAGTTCTTGCCGGGGCTGACATGACCAGGATTCATACAATGCTCTGCAATGCACAGCTGAGTTGGGCCGGCCATGTTGGCTGCGTGTCAGATGAGCGTCTGCCGAAGAAAATCGTGTACGGAGAATTGAAGCATGGCAAACGTGGTCGCCAGGAAACACTTTCTAAAAGGGTTATCCATTGGTCATGCAAACTGGGAGTGCCATGGCGTAGCAGCATCCATGTTGGTGCAGTGGTATTTGAGGAAAATCGAATCAGTAAGGTCATTCAGAAGCGTGCAAAACGATAGGCCAGTGCTGCGACCGGAATTTCAAGAAACGAATTGGATGAGCGGACATGTTGGATTTATCCATAATAGATCAGGCGTTCGTGGAATGTCCATTAGAGGCGGAATTGATACCACATTTGGCTATCTAACCCTTCCAGAAGCAAAGTTATAAATGAATACCCGGTTAGCCGCAACTATTTTGTAGTTCACCCTCCAGAGACCTTACGGCATTGATTTTCAAAGCGCACCCCATGAAATGTTGAAAGACATGGTGTGTAAAATACAAAGCAAACGCAAAACGGCGTTAATAATTGTATTAACATGTTTACGTGCCTATAGTGAAGGGCCTGGACTGTTGGTGTAGTTACAATTACATCTTCGCGATGTGTTCAGAGTCTCGGTGTTACCATTGATATAAATAAGCAAGTGTCGCAGAATATCAGTGCATCAGTGCATATTCCGTCTGCGCGACATGAATCAGCTTATCTGGTTTCTACTTTCGCTGACAAAAGAACGCGTTGT
>JAODUO010008882.1:0-12868 GCA_025642075.2 Ridgeia piscesae
CAAAAACCCAAAAAAATTTTTTAAAATATATATATATATATATATATATATATATATTATGGGTAAAACATTATCATTATATATGATGAATACTGAATTGATATTTGTCACAAGAAAATTGATCCAAAAAGGGGTTTTCCTCTGTCATCATGATTGAACTATCAACCAACCAGAAGCTTTGCAACAAGAAAGACTAGTCAGAGAATATTCCCACATTGTATCACACCAAGCTATCCATTGGTGTCTGACCATCCTTTTATTCTACCCTGACAATGGGACAAAATAGGCTGGTGACACAATGACTACCATAATTGATCACATGTGAACAGAGGAGCTAAGACAGAAGTACAAGGAGTAGTAGTTGCCAACCAATCATTGTATGACTGATGCAAATGATTGGTATGGGTCATCCTGAAAAGTATGACAAACAGACTTGGTGTTGCGAGACACCATATCTGGTTCAATCCAAAAGGCCACAAATGAATCATAAAAAACCCTAGATATTGGGATAAAGACCTACATTACCTTGCAAGAGTTTTCTGTAGGTTAAAGGTGCCAATATCCATCTTGATGGACCATATGACATGTTTGAAAAGGAAGCATCAGGCACGGAGAGACTAACACTAGAAGGGGCAGTGGTTAATAGTCTTTCCGGTAGGGGCCACCATAGCATGCAAAACCCCCACCTCATTTTGGGCAGGTATAAACCATTGTGGATGGGGTAAATATGGGTGGCAGTAAAAAAAGAAGGAAAAACGTTCCAAACCATAACATTGTCAATTATGCTTTTGAAGTGAGAATGGGTCACATGTGTTTGTAGCATTTCAGATCATCAGACACAATTAAAAACTTTTAAACTGGCTTGTTCACTGTTCACAAAACATGTGTGACTGGCAACCTAAACCTGTCCCATGGCTTGGATGCAATCAGACCTTGGGGTGATTCCAATCCATCCACATAACTTCCAGTTCTGAATCCAACTAACCATCTTTCTGATTCCACCCAAACTATGACATTTCAGAGTCCAACAAACTTGTTTCATTCCATTTCCGCTTCCATCCACAACATGGCGATTCCGATTCTGACGTCCTTAATCCAATCTGAATTCTCCTCATGGGGATAATGGTTCTACCATTGCTGTTCTGATCCCAAAAAATTTTATATATATATATATATATATATATATATATATATATATATTACAGCAGGATTGGTCACATATTCAGGAAACCAACACACACCATCCAAAGACAGGCACTAATAGGAACCCACAGGGCAGAAGGAAAAGAGGAAGGGTGGGAAATATAAGGTGCAGCAAAAAGTGGAGAGGGAGATGGCTATGGATGGATAAATGTCCAAAACTGTGTTCCGTGGAGAAGAGACATTAGTGGCTTACTTGCTTTGAGTATTTGCACCAATATTTAGTGGAATTAAAACTGATATAGTAGCTTATCATTATCACTATTGGGTGTTGGATGGTATTAAATAAACAATTAAAACAATTGAATCGAAATTGCCATAATGGAAGCGGATTTGGAATCAAATAAGTTAATTGTAATCAGAAAAGGCATAGTTTGGGTTGAATCAGAACAATTTCTACTTACCCCGGTGTATTTGATTGTACTTCTTACTATTTTAATCTGGCATTTGATATGTTATTTTATGACATATAATTATATGCTATTTTGCAAAATTATTACTAAAAAGAACACATTTTTACTTTTGATGGTTTTGTACGCACTACCAACCAATTTTGCCCATGTAAAAATATATAGTATGAGATGTTATCAAGTCACAATTTGAATATGTAGCTACTTATAAATCAGTTGGCTTACCATTAAATTTAACGCTTAATTTGTCATAAATTTAACAATTTTGCTTAAATGAGGTCTACAGTTGTTTATATTATAAATTACCAACCAGTGAATGGTTTCTACATAGGACACTGGTTACACAATCATTTTTTTCTGGCCTAGGTTTGGATTTCTGGTGACATATGGCTTGCTCAACCAAATAATCAAAATGTGATTAAATAACTTCTTATCCAGTGCTTATATTTCAGTGTATAATTGGTGTAGTACAACTTGCCAATCATTTCATATATTTGTGTTCATATGTTTCAATGCTTACAATGTGGGAAGTAAAAATTGCTTCAGAGGGGAAGGGGTAAGCCTACCTCCCCTTGGCCTAGGTACCTGCCTTTGGCAGCACCGACATGCAACCGCATGTTACAAGTTCACTGAAGGCATTTGGAATTGCAGGACTTCTTAACCAAATTTCTGCCAATCCCCCGTATCTGATGGTGCGACTGGCCTGGGGTTGACTCTACATCAAAAATTTTGATTCCAACTAAATCTATTGATTCCAATTCCACCCACACTGGCAATTCCTTTTCAAATCCAGCAAACTATTTTGTTCTGATTCAACCCAAACTATGCCTTTTCTGATTACAATTAACTTATTTGATTCCAATTCCGCTTCCATTATGGCAATTTCGATTCCAATGTGTTTTAATCTGTTTGGGATTCTACCCACCTACCCATCCAACACCCAATAGTGATAATGATAAAGCTACTATATCAGTTTTAATTCCACTAAATATTGGTGCAAATACTCAAAGCAAGTAAGCCACTAATTACCCTTCTCCACGGAACACAGTTTGGGACATTTATCCATCCATAGCCATCTCCCTCTCCACTTTTTGCTGCACCTTATATTTCCCACCCTTCCTCTTTTCCTTCTGCCCTGTGGGTTCCATATTAGTGCCTGTCTTTGGATGGTGTGTGTTGGTTTCCTGAATATGTGACCAATCCTGCTGTAATATATATATATATATATATATATATATATATATATATATATATATATATGTATATATATATAATGGAATCAGAACAGCAATGGTAGAACCATTATCCCCATGAGGAGAATTCAGATTGGATTAAGGACGTCAGAATCGGAATCGCCATGTTGTGGATGGAAGCGGAAATGGAATGAAACAAGTTTGTTGGACTCTGAAATGTCATAGTTTGGGTGGAATCAGAAAGATGGTTAGTTGGATTCAGAACTGGAATTGCTCTTAGTGTGGATGGAATTGGAATCACCCCAGGTCTGATTGCATCCAAGTACATCTGCCTGTGGCACCCAGGGCTTTATGCAGGACCAAATTATTGCCAGTCACACATGTTTTGGTGGACACATGGATGTTAACTGTTAAGCCAGTTTACAAATTTTTAATTGTGTCTGATGATCTGAAATGGACTACAAACACACATGTGACACCATTTACTCTCACTTCTAAAGCATAATTGACAATGTCTATGGTTTTGGAACTTTTGTTTTGCTCCTTCATTTTTTTACCTGTCCACCCATATTTACACCCATCCACAATGGTTTATACCTGTCCAAATGATGGGTGGACAGGTCTCTGCATAAAGCTATGGTGGCACCTTCACCTGGGAATTTGAAAGACCTACTTGTAACTCAACTGCTCCTTCTAGTGTTAGTCTCTCCAGTGCCTGATGCTTCCTTTCAAACATGTCATATCTGGCTTGATCAACACCTCTAAGTGGATATGTGGCACCATACAACCTACAGAAAAACTCTTGCAATTGGTCAATGTAGGTCAGTCTCTTCCCAATATATTTGATTTATGATAATCATTTGTGGCCTTTTGGTAGTTGAACCAGATATGGTGGTCTCGCAACACCAAGTCTGCTTGTCATACTTTTCAGGATTGACCCATACCAATCATTTGCATCAGTCATACAATGATTGGTTGGCAACTACTACTCCTTGTACTTCTGTCTTAGCTCCTCTGTTCACATGTGATCAATTATGGTAGTCATTGTGTCACCAGCCTATTTTGTCCCGTAGTCAGGGTAGAATAAAAGGATGGTCAGACACCAATGGATAGCTTGGTGTGATACAATGTGGGAATATTCTCTGACTAGCCTTTCTTGTTGCAAAGCTTCTGGTTGGTTGATAGCTCAATCATGATGACAGAGGATAACACACAGTGGAATGTGCTCTCTGGATCAATTTTCTTGTGACAAATATCAATTCAGTATTCATCATATATAATGACTAATGTTTTACCCATAATATATATATATATATATATATATATATATATATATATATTATATATATATATATATATATATATAATATATATATATATATATAATTTTGGTTGGTAGATAGTTCAATCACTGCCAGAGCATTCAGAAACTTTTTCATGATGACAGAGGATAACACACAGTGGAATATATATATATATATATATATATATATATATATATATATATATATATATATATATTCAGCACATACAAATATACATATATATATATATATATATATATATATATATATATATATATATATATACATTTTTGTTTGGTGATGTGGTTGGAATTGTTTCCAGTTTGAAAAGTTCCTTAATTTAACAAGAACTCAATTTGATGATGGATTTATTATTCATGAGCTCATTAGTAATGTTAGTGAAACACTCCCCAGAACTCCTATATTACACATATATTGGTATGTGTAATAGTTAATAAAAAAAATTCAGCTCAAGTGCGAGATGATAAACTGCCTGAACATATGTTTAATATTTATTATTATATTTTAGAATGGTTTGTGTACTAATTATTTCTTTTCTTCAGGATGACTACAATACGATAAACATGTGCACTAACTGTTATTTTTCTTCAGGATGATTACGACATGGTAGTCGTATATTAAGTATTGTTTTTCTTCTTCAGAAAATGTACAAGTACATAAAGATTGTAGATGTGTACTAATTATGGTTTTTCTTCCAGATGAGTGATATGATCAATGTGTACTAATCATTGCTTTGCTTCTTAATCATGAGGGGATCACAGAGATGTGTACTGTTTATTGTTTTATTTTTAGGACAAGTGCAATATGATAGACATGTATATTAATTCTAGTTCAAGTTCTGTACTAATTATTGTTTTTCTTATGGATGAGAGTGATACATGCTATTGGTTTTCTTCACGAGGAGAAAGAGACTGTAGACATTTGTACAAATAATGTTTTTCTTCAGGAGGAGAAAGAGACTGTAGGCATGTGTACTAATTTCATTGTTTTTCTTCAGGAGGAGAAAGAGACTGTAGACATATGTACTAATTTGTTTGTTTTTCTTCAGGAAGAGAAAGAGAATGTAGACATTTGTACTAATTTTATTGTTTTCTTCAGGAGGAGAAAGAGACTGTAGACATGTGTACTAATTTTATTGTTTTTCTTCAGGAGGAGAAAGTGACTGTAGACATGTGTACTAATTTCATTGTTTTTCTTCAGGAGGAGAAAGAGACTGTAGATTTCATTGTTTTTCTTCAGGAGAAAGATACTGTAGACATGTGTACTAATTTCATTGCTTTTCTTCAGGAGGAGAAAGAGACTGTAGACATGTGTACTAATTTCATTGTTTTTCTTCAGGAGGAGAAAGAGACTGTAGACATGTGTACTAATTTCATTGTTTTTCTTCAGGAGGAGAAAGAGACTGTAGATTTCATTGTTTTTCTTCAGGAGGAGAAAGAGACTGTAGATATTTGTACAAATGTTATTGGGTTTTTTCAGGAGGAGAATAAAACTGTAGGTATTTGTACTAATGTTGTTTTTCTTCAGGAGGAAAAGGAGACTGTAGCAAGTGTACTAATGTTGCTGTTTTTCTTCAGGAGGAGAAAGAGACAATGGGCATGTGTACTAATGTTGTTGTTTTTCTTCCAGGGGAGAAAGAGACTGTAGACATGTGTAATAATGTTATTGTTTTCTTCAGGAGGAGAAAGAGACTGTAGGCATTTGCACTAATGTTATTGTTTTTCTTCAGGAGGAGAAAGAGACTGTAGACATTAGTGCAAATGCCTACAGTCTCTTTCTCCTCCTGAAGAAAACAATAACATTATTACACATGTCTACAGTCTCTTTCTCCTCCTGAAGAAAAACAGCAACATTAGTACACTTGCTACAGTCTCCTTTTCCTCCTGAAGAAAAACAACATTAGTACAAATACCTACAGTTTTATTCTCCTCCTGAAAAAACCCAATAACATTTGTACAAATATCTACAGTCTCTTTCTCCTCCTGAAGAAAAACAATGAAATCTACAGTCTCTTTCTCCTCCTGAAGAAAAACAATGAAATTAGTACACATGTCTACAGTCTCTTTCTCCTCCTGAAGAAAAACAATGAAATTAATACACACGTCTACAGTCTCTTTCTCCTCCTGAAGAAAAACAATAAAATTAGTACACATGTCTACAGTCTCTTTCTCCTCCTGAAGAAAAGCAATGAAATTAGTACACATGTCTACAGTATCTTTCTCCTGAAGAAAAACAATGAAATCTACAGTCTCTTTCTCCTCCTGAAGAAAAACAATGAAATTAGTACACATGTCTACAGTCACTTTCTCCTCCTGAAGAAAAACACTAAAATTAGTACACATGTCTACAGTCTCTTTCTCCTCTTGAAGAAAAACAATGAAATTAGTACACATGTCTACAGTCTCTTTCTCCTCCTGAAGAAAAACAATAAAATTAGTACTCATGTCTACAGTCTCTTTCTCCTCCTGAAGAAAAACAACAAAATTAGTACTCATGCTTACAGTCTCTTTCTCCTCCTGAAGAAAAACATTATTTATACAAATGTCTACAGTCTCTTTCTCCTCGTGAAGAAAACCAATAGCATGTATCACACTCATCCATAAGAAAAACAATAATTAGTACAGAACTTGAACTAGAATTAATATACATGTCTATCATATTGCACTTGTCCTAAAAATAAAACAATAAACAGTACACATCTCTGTGATCCCCTCATGATTAAGAAGCAAAGCGGAAGAAAAACCATAATTAGTACACATCTACAATCTTCATGTACTTGTACATTTTCTGAAGAAAAACAATACTTAATATACGACTACCATGTCGTAATCATCCTGAAGAAAAATAACAGTTAGTGCACATGTTTATCGTATTGTAGTCATCCTGAAGAAAAGAAATAATTAGTACACAAACCATTCTAAAATATAATAATAAATATTAAACATATGTTCAGGCAGTTTATCATCTCGCACTTGAGCTGAATTTTTTTTATTAACTATTACACATACCAATATATGTGTAATATAGGAGTTCTGGGGAGTGTTTCACTAACATTACTAATGAGCTCATGAATAATAAATCCATCATCAAATTGAGTTCTTGTTAAATTAAGGAACTTTTCAAACTGGAAACAATTCCAACCACATCACCAAACAAAATGTATATATATATATATATATATATATATATATATATATATATATATATATACATTTGGTGATGATTATATATGATGAATAGTGAATTGATATTTTTCACAAGAAAATTCGTTGAGAGAGCACATTCCACTGTGTGTTATCCTCTGTCATCATGAAAAGGTTTCCGAATGCTCTGACAATGATTGAACTATCTACCAACCAAAAGCATTGCAACATTATATATATATGTATATATATATTATATATATATATATATATATATATATATATATATATATATATATATATATATATATATTATGGGTAAAACATTAGTCATTATATATGATGAATACTGAATTGATATTTGTCACAAGAAAATTGATCCAGAGAGCACATTCCACTGTGTGTTATCCTCTGTCATCATGATTGAACTATCAACCAACCAGAAGCTTTGCAACAAGAAAGACTAGTCAGAGAATATTCCCACATTGTATCACACCAAGCTATCCATTGGTGTCTGACCATCCTTTTATTCTACCCTGACAACGGGACAAAATAGGCTGGTGACACAATGACTACCATAATTGATCACATGTGAACAGAGGAGCTAAGACAGAAGTACAAGGAGTAGTAGTTGCCAACCAATCATTGTATGACTGATGCAAATGATTGGTATGGGTCAATCCTGAAAAGTATGACAAGCAGACTTGGTGTTGCGAGACCACCATATCTGGTTCAACTACCAAAAGGCCACAAATGATTATCATAAATCAAATATATTGGGAAGAGACTGACCTACATTGACCAATTGCAAGAGTTTTTCTGTAGGTTGTATGGTGCCACATATCCACTTAGAGGTGTTGATCAAGCCAGATATGACATGTTTGAAAGGAAGCATCAGGCACTGGAGAGACTAACACTAGAAGGAGCAGTTGAGTTACAAGTAGGTCTTTCAAATTCCCAGGTGAAGGTGCCACCATAGCTTTATGCAGAGACCTGTCCACCCATCATTTGGACAGGTATAAACCATTGTGGATGGGTGTAAATATGGGTGGACAGGTAAAAAAATGAAGGAGCAAAACAAAAGTTCCAAAACCATAGACATTGTCAATTATGCTTTAGAAGTGAGAGTAAATGGTGTCACATGTGTGTTTGTAGTCCATTTCAGATCATCAGACACAATTAAAAATGGCTTAATAGTTAACATCCATGTGTCCACCAAAACATGTGTGACTGGCAATAATTTGGTCCTGCATAAAGCCCTGGGTGCCACAGGCAGATGTACTTGGATGCAATCAGACCTGGGGTGATTCCAATTCCATCCACACTAAGAGCAATTCCAGTTCTGAATCCAACTAACCATCTTTCAAATTCCACCCAAACTATGACATTTCAGAGTCCAACAAACTTGTTTCATTCCATTTCCGCTTCCATCCACAACATGGCGATTCCGATTCTGACGTCCTTAATCCAATCTGAATTCTCCTCATGGGGATAATGGTTCTACCATTGCTGTTCTGATTCCATTAAATAATATATATATATATATATATATATATATATATATATATATATATATATATATATATATATATTACAGCAGGATTGGTCACATATTCAGGAAACCAACACACACCATCCAAAGACAGGCACTAATACGGAACACACAGGGCAGAAGGAAAAGAGGAAGGGTGGGAAATATAAGGTGCAGCAAAAAGTGGAGAGGGAGATGGCTATGGATGGATAAATGTCCCAAACTGTGTTCCGTGGAGAAGGGTAATTAGTGGCTTACTTGCTTTGAGTATTTGCACCAATATTTAGTGGAATTAAAACTGATATAGTAGCTTTATCATTATCACTATTGGGTGTTGGATGGGTAGGTGGGTAGAATCCCAAACAGATTAAAACACATTGGAATCGAAATTGCCATAATGGAAGCGGAATTGGAATCAAATAAGTTAATTGTAATCAGAAAAGGCATAGTTTGGGTTGAATCAGAACAAAATAGTTTGCTGGATTTTAAAAGGAATTGCCAGTGTGGGTGGAATTGGAATCAATAGATTTAGTTGGAATCCAAATTTTTGATGTAGAGTCAACCCCAGGCCAGTCGCACCATCCGATACGGGGGATTGGCATAAATTTGGTTAAGAAGTCCTGCAATTCCAAATGCTTTCAGTGAACTTGTAACATGCGGTTGCATGTCGGTGTAGCCAAAGGCAGGTACCTAGGCCAAGGGGAGGTAGGCTTACCCCTTCCCCTCTGAAGCAATTTTTACTTCCCACATTGTAAGCATTGAAACATATGAACACAAATATATGAAATGATTGGCAAGTTGTACTACACCAATTATACACTGAAATATAAGCACTGGATAAGAAGTTATTTAATCACATTTTGATTATTTGGTTGAGCAAGCCATATGTCACCAGAAATCCAAACCTAGGCCAGAAAAAAATGATTGTGTAACCAGTGTCCTATGTAGAAACCATTCACTGGTTGGTAATTTATAATATAAACAACTGTAGACCTCATTTAAGCAAAATTGTTAAATTTATGACAAATTAAGCGTTAAATTTAATGGTAAGCCAACTGATTTATAAGTAGCTACATATTCAAATTGTGACTTGATAACATCTCATACTATATATTTTTACATGGGCAAAATTGGTTGGTAGTGCGTACAAAACCATCAAAAGTAAAAATGTGTTCTTTTTAGTAATAATTTTGCAAAATAGCATATAATTATATGTCATAAAATAACATATCAAATGCCAGATTAAAATAGTAAGAAGTACAATCAAATACACCGGGGTAAGTAGAAATTGTTTGATTTTGTAACTAAATATTAACAGTCATACTTCTATTAATAACAAAGATATTACTCCTTATTCACAAACACAACTTCACGGAAAATGTACTAAATATAATATTTTAGATAATACATCGATAATGTAACTATTAAATTTTCCATGGTATCAAATTGCCAATGGTGTGGTTGCCATGGTTACTATTACACAAACTTATTAGTATTGAAGATTTTATTTACTTTTCATATATTATGCACAATTCAAAATTTGATCTATATGGATCAAGACAATGTCCAGGTACTTAAAATACATTTTACGAGAAGTTTGTGTCCTTTGTCGAAGGAGCAATAACCAGAAACTATCCTACTGACCTGTTTCTCCCCGATTCCTTTGTCGTATTTCCCAGCCTTTTCCCGTTTCTCCTGTTTCTGCGATGCGTTTCTCCTCCGTTGTGCTCTTCCAGGGTCTCGGCCCATTGGCATTGCACAGTTATTGACTGAAGTCCAGTGTCGATCGTCATTTAAGTTGTAGCCGTCTACTCTAGCGGCCTGGGCTGAGACTGAACTATCTGAAGTAAACAACAAAATAACGATTACAATTGTAGTTTGTCTTATGATGGGTCTACACTTATTGTTCACACTGACACTGTCAGTTATCTTGATGTCTACTTGTTTCGCAAACATAAACCTATCAAAATCATGAGGAAGAAAAGAACGCAGCTTACCGTTCGCGTATTCGAGATTGCTATGGAGATGCGTTATACAGACGTACTGTGACGTAATATCCGAAATGCTCGTGGCCAGGATAAGCGTGATTTTCACATCACGTGGTCTGCGGAACAGGCCGTGATTCAGACTCAGAGTTCGCGTATTTTATTTAAATGCCGGGTATCGAATCCTAGTTCACTTATTGATCTCTCTGCCCCTCATTCACAAACAATGAAACCTACCATTTGTTGCGCGCATTGGTATCTTTTTTACATTAACGTGTCGAAATGAATGAGGTTACCAGAAACAGCCGAACAACAAAACTGCAAAACACTTATCTCCGGCGTCTGACATGTACAGTGCCGCACTCTATCGGCATCGGGTAAACATAGTTCCTGCGAGCGAACTGTCCGCCAGGTGCTTTCCAAAAGTGCAAAGTCTAATAACAAACTAGAGAACATAATTTAACGATAATGTTATATGGCGAAGAAATGCCTGATTTTGAATTGTTCTCACGGGACGTTTTTATCATAATCACAGTATAATTAAATTCGTTAAAGTTAGGCGAGGTAACAAGACAACCAAAGGAAAGACATCGTTACATTAGATGAAGGCTAACCCATCCAAATTCCAAGCAATTAGCTTCGGCAAGAGGGGAACAAGGGACATAACAAATTTTACTTTTGAAAACGCTACCATTCACTGTGAAAACTCTGTTGTCCTTCTCGGCATTGAGATTGATTATTCGTTAACTTTTAACACACATATCGCTAACATCTGCAAAAAGGCAGCTAGACAGTTAGCGGTCTTAAAACGTCTCTGTCATCTCCTTACTCGACAAGGGAAACTTGCAATTTTCAAATCATTCATAACATCAAACTTCAACTACTGTCCTTTGATCTGGCATTTTTGTAGCCAATCTAGCACCAAAAAACTTGAAAAAATTCAGGAGAGAACACTTCGATTTATTTCCAATGATTATTCATCCACGCATCATGACCTTTTAAAGACCGCTAACACCGAACACCTCCACGTTAAAAGGATAAAAGAAATGGCATGCGAAGTATTCAAAATTGTAAATAATATTGCTCCAACTTTTATTCAAAATCTTCATGCTCTTTTCCCAGTATTCCATGCGAAAGGATAACACTGCAGTTGTCCCTAAGGCAAACACGTCTAAATATGGACTTAAATCATTTGTTCATGATGGGCCCCGGATCTGGAACAGCCTGCCAAATGAAATGCGAAAAATAGTAAACTACGGCGAGTTTCGCAGACTGATCCGGAATTGGGATGGCCCATCATGCAATTGTTCTATATGCAGGTAAACAGCTAACAGCTAACATGTTTGTCGCTATGCCAATATTATGAATATAGCTTTCATTGTATACATGCAATATGGATATGTGTAAAATATTGTAAAGCCTTAATTTAGTCTATTTATTTTAATGTTTTAAAGTATTTTTTTTGTATTTAATAAGTTTAGTCAAATAATCACAGAAATATGTTTTAATGTCTTAAATTATTTAAATTAGTTTTATATATACATTTCATATATTCTCTACATTTTAACTTATACGTATGCTAATGTCTTAAATTATATATTATTTTACTCTATTTTAACTAATATACTTTGCATGTTTTATGTACCATTTTCAATCGCTGATTGCCAAATGAAAAAACAAAACAAAAAACATATTATTATTATACATGCATGTATTATTTATTTTGTACTAATTACACGTATTTTATATGTTTTATTGCTGTCATTTTAAATACTCTTTTTTTTTTATGTTTTATGTATCGTTGCTTTACACTTGTTTGTCGGAAAATAGCTCAGATGAGCTAATGTTATCAATTCACATGTAAACCGACGTTAAATAAAGCTTCTTGTATATTGTATCTTGTATTTCAGCACGCTGGGCTCGTTCTTGTGTCTTGCTTCCTTGACCTTGAACTTGAACTTTTATTTGGCATACATAGAACACAATACAACAGACACAGTCATATAATGTTAATAATGAATGCCAGGACGCCAGTAATAACTAGATTGGTTGAAGCAACTGGACGCCCTTTAAACTTATAT
>JAODUO010008888.1:0-11806 GCA_025642075.2 Ridgeia piscesae
ACACCTGGAAACAGATGTCAAATGCATTATGTCACAGCAGGTGAATGTTGAAAAAAAAAAATATATATGGGACTATGTGTCATTGGTAACCAAACAGGAAGTCTAACTGTGTCATGAGCCCAAATAGACATGGTGATTTTGGAGAAAAATCTGAAATTAACATATTTGACAGGCACTCCTATATGAAACACTGCGCAGTAATTTTTTTTAGATTTCATTCACACATTTTATTTTTAGACACATTTAAACAATGCACCCTATTTCACCGAGCGCCACAACAGTGAGCAGGCGGCAGTTTCAAAATGCCTAATCTCTCACATCTACACACTACACAAACTTTCTTGTGTGCCATATATGAACACATTACCCATTTTTTCAGATAGCCCAGTATTTTTTTTGGTAAAATATCACATACAGGCTGTTGTCATTTTGCAGTTAGAGTTATGTTGATTGTTTTCCCTTGTCCCTATTAAAAGACTGTAAATATACATGATACATGACCTTAAAATGTGCATTATTCAAAGGCCAGACATCTTAATTAGTTCAATTCTAAAGAATTACACAATGCAATTAGTAGACATTCGATACACTGTGGCACTTGCCTGTGAGCAGTGATCCAGTCAGTAGGCGGGGCCTGCTGTGAGATGGGCCTATTGGGTGATTCCCTGAAGTTGCACAGCCAAGGTGTCATTAGGAGTTAATCTTCGGGTCTTTGCATGTTTCTAATTAGCTGAAGTAAACAAAAAATGATAGATTGGTCACCCTGCTGTACTGTGATTGGTCCATTTTGGGTATAGATTTTCAAACAGAGGATTCACTGCTTCAAGCCCCTCCCCACCCCCTTATCACACCAGTGTTCGGTCACTGTGATTTGGACTTTCAGACTCACTAGAAGTCTGTAATCTCAAATCACGGTTTGTCTCTGCCAATTGTAATTCTGCCAGGATTATTCTGCATGATTACAATGAAGGAGACTGCAAATAATGAGACGAGTAAGCTTAGTAATAGGAACACATCACCTGTTGGAAGAATGTGTAAACATGGCGTGGCTTCAGCAAGGCCACCCATATTTCAAAACAACACTGCCGAAACGACTGAAACACGACCGAGTTCTGTATGGATCCACGACTAGACATGGATGACTTCTCAAGAGTTGTACAAGAAACGACTGGTGGCCTCTTGACAGTCCCCGATGCTGATGGAATATCTGGCAGCAGCAAAATCCTTCGGCCACGCAAACCGGAGACTACCTTTAACAGAAAGCTACCTCCAGCCAGATGAAAGTCAAGGACCGTCCTCCGAAATGCGTCTGCTGAATGTTGGAAAGAATGCTCAGATGTGGAATGAATGCTACACTGAGCATGCTGAGCAGAAGATGTGCACTTCGCCACACTTTCAAGTATACCGCAACAACAGGTTGGCCTCTGTTGGAAGGAGTCGTTGAAATGTGTGAACTGCGAGTATCACTCACGCATGTACAAATTGTACAGTGAGATAGAAACTGGACGTTGTGGTCAGCGGGCTGCAACAATGAATGTTGCACTTCACATCGGTCTGCAGATTCGACAACAGCAACCACAAAGTTCCGTCACATTCTCACAGCAATGGACACGCCACCTCCCAGTCACATTGGATTGCAGAGAACAGCGAACAAGGTCGCAGCTCTCACTGCACAAGCAACGATGGATGACTTGCGCATGAGAAGACAGAGATCTAAGGAAGACCAGTAACAAGTGTGAGAAGGAGACGTCGACGTCCATCCCCACATAGCAATGACACTGAACACTCATATTCATTAAGATCACGAAAATCAGCCGACCACCCACCCCTATGCAAGCAGACAGTAGGCAGACACACCCACAACGTTACACAGCACAGTATACATAGATAGAAATGAGCACACACAGTAATCTAACAATATGACATTGTATTATTCCATAGCGTCTGCTTGAGCTGCAACTTTGCCTGTCTGAGCAATGCGAACACAATCTACGTACACCATCGATCACCTGCCTGCTGCCTGACATACATGCATCGACCACCATGAGAACACTAGCTCCACGCCACCACGCTCTATCGACACGATACGATCATCACACGTGTTGCACGGCATGGCCGTAGCACGTGTGACACTGAGCTTCTTCAATATTTTTCATAGAATTCATCCTCCATCACGTCACGCCAACTAAAAGTGTTTCTGTTGCTAGGGCTCTATTAGGGCTCATGACACAGTTAACTTTCCCATTGGCCACCATGTTAGCGTTTTGTAGGATTATAAGGAAACCAGACGCAGGAAAATTCTAAAAATTATTGCCTGTTGTTATCATCATCTCAGTGACATGCTGGTCAAGTGTAGTCAAATTCCAATATTTCGTTCTCTCGTAAAGTGCCGCTATGTATGACACCCATCACTATTTACAAATGAATGCAGGCAGTAATACAACAGAGGTGTCAACAAGCCAAATCACTGCCAGGTACCCATCCGCTTAATAAAATCAGCTAAAAATTCACCATTTCACTGTCAACAGCTTCCACAATCACACCTGGAAATCAGACTGCTCAAATGCACTTATGTCACAGCAGGTGAATGTTGAAAAAAATCAAAATAAAAAATATATGGGACTATGTGTCATCGGTAACCAAACAGGAAGTCTAACTGTGTCATGAGCCCATCATCTAACAGGTGCAGCAGTTGAAGACTTGTTGGAAATGACGACTTTTGCAACTTCAAAGACATTTGACTATCAGCGTCTTCTGCATGAGACAGCGAGACAAACCAGAGGAATCCGCCAAGAGGATGGCAGTCTTCACGAGACTCTCTCCACTGTTGTCATGCGAGTCTCCAAACTGACTGAGCTGGTGAAGACGCCGCTGTGTCCAACCTGTCACTGTGCTACCGTTGCTATCCGTGTCATTGACTGTCAACTGGGGTTGGTCTACAAGATGGAGACGTACTGTGTGACACGCGAGGATGTCACCAACAGTACTCACTCTTCTGATCGCATCGGAGGCACAGCAGGAACCTGCCACTTGTGGTACGGTCGGTGGTGTCAGCTTCCATGGACATGGGTGTTGGCTACAGTGGCATCGTGAAGTTGTGCCGAATACCAGCACCCACACCACGTTTGCTACCCACAGACACGCCATCACCGATGCCAGCAAAGTGACAGCGACCAGCATCCTCGACGTTGCTGCGAAGATTGTGCGGCGAGTCTACGTTGATCCATCACTTGAGGGTGCCGAAGTGATTCACCTGAGTGTCAGTTATGACGGCTCTTGGATGAAGCACGGTCACACTTCAGCATCCCTTACAAAAAAAGAGCCAATGGTATACCGTTGAATACCATTGGAAACTAGTTGAAGGAAATTGTCAACAAATAAAAATATTTCCTGACATCTGCATTTACTACGGACTCGGTCAGTTTCTAAAGAATTAGGCAGTGGAATTGCATATTCTTTGTTGCCAACTGATAACAAAATGCACTTCCCTGCAATGCTTTCAGCCCTAATAGCTACAGTAGCATTTGTTGGTTGAAACTGATGCATATAGTCAGAGACCACACCAACCTGTGAAAATGTGCCGGTTTTCATTTTCACACTAACAAAAGCACAAGACAGCTATCCTGACATGTGCAATTACCGTGCACACCAGTGGCAAGGCAGCTTCATCACAATAAGTGTTTTCACGATGAATACATTGCCACAATCACCTTGAATTGCATGATCAACTCGTTTCTTTAGTTTACCATGCCGATAGTTCATGGATGAAAGCATTAGTCTACTCCTCGAGAAGTGGTCATAATGGTCAGCAATGGTACCTACTTCAATCTGAAGTTGGAATGCACGCTGAATGGCAAGTCTATCAACCATGGTTATGCACTCTTGCTTACGTTGCCCATACATTCCCACCCTTCCAACTGTACGGGTGCTCTTTTGAACATACCTGCCATGATGAGACAAGTTAGCATACATGTCTGATACTTCTTTGGAAGCATTCGGGATACAGTGTTGATCTAATGAAGGAAGGCACCGCATAGTGAGGTACCTTTCTGCTATTTGAATAGCTGTATGCCGAGTCCCATGCTTCATGCTTTCAAAATGAAAACATGACTGCCCAAAGTGGTCCCCATGTCTGCACTGTGTCTGGCCAGTGTACTAGCTGGTGACCGTTATAACTAACATGTTCCTTCCCATAGAGGCGAGCTGTGTAGATGACACATTTTTCTAATGCTACTCGAGCGTTCCTCAATGATTCTGGGGACACACTCTCTTGCAGGAGCTGATACACTGCCCAGGACAGCAACATCCAGTGTTTAAGAAAGTTGTCAGGCAAGATTGCATTCAAAATGAATGGTGAGTTACGGTGAGTAGTACAATAGGAATCATCACCATTCTGATGCCTTCCAGAATTTGCGCATCCTGAGGCTCCGTTGCAAAGATGAAACGGATACTGAAGCGGCAGAGGTTGACGAAGAGGTGAAGGCGAGTAAGCCTACGATGAAAGACACACGCACAACGGCGAAGACAGCAAAGCCAGCTGATAGACCCAGGCAGCCAGAGATGATTAATTGTTTTATGACTTAACATAAGGCCTAATATCTTCAAATTAATCATTATTACTTTACATTTCTATGCCACAATTTAAATTAATATTCAAGTTTAATCAGTTTAAAATACATTAATGCAATGTGTTTATAATCAATTTTTAGTAGCTAATAACTATAATTATGTCTTCATGCAAATTCAAAAGTCATGCATCAAAAATATAATGAACACTTTTTAAATTTATTTTAAATAAAACCCCAAAGTTATTTATTAATCTCAAAACAGCAAAATTTTAAACCATTTTAATTTATCTTGAATTTTTTTTTTCCAAATTTTCCCCTTTATAGTATATATTTTCTAATTTTGAATTTTTTTGGGTGAAAGGCGCTTCTCAAAATTAATTTTATTTTAATGGTTTCTAAGGGTAAATAATAAAATTTTTCCCAGAGGTTTTCAGAAATTTGTAGGGTTTTTTAATTTTTTTAATGGTACTGGGGGTTCTAAGGTATTGCTAAGGGTTTCTAATGGTGTTATTTGAATGGTACTTATAAGAAGCTCTTCAGCTTCTTTGTCAATGGTATTTGAACGGTATTTTTTCGTAAGGGATATGGGATTGCATGAGTCATTAAGTAGTCGTATGGCCTGTCCATGTGAAGGGCAATGTTTGGAGGCTCCGACACAGCCAAAGGTTTAATGGCTTAAAATCCAACATAACTTCAACCGGATCTATGGAGGGTCAGCTGGTGGGATGGAAGTGACGGCTGCCGAATTTTGTAGGATCGTTCTCTTGACCGTGGCTTCCGATACACTACAATGGCTTCGGATGGTGATTCCAGACTTACAAACACCTCTGCAAACTGAATGTGTATAGCGAAGTTTCTTAGTTGGATGAGACCCCAGATAAGAGAGATAATGTGACATTCATGGAAGATGCTCTGATGAGCTCAAGCACAGAAGTTGGATGAGACCCCAGATAAGAGAGATAATGTGACATTCATGGAAGATGCTCTGATGAGCTCAAGCACAGAAGTTGGATGAGAACCCAGATAAGAGAGATAATGTGACATTCATGGAAGATGCTCTGATGAGCTCAAGCACAGAAGTTGGATGAGAACCCAGATAAGAGAGATAATGTACATTCATGGAAGATGCTCTGATGACTCAAAAAGAAGTTGGATGAGACCCCAGATAAGAGAGATACTGTGACATTCATGGAAGATGCTCTGATGAGCTCAAGCACAGAAGTTGGATGAGACCCCAGATAAGAGAGATACTGTAACATTCATGGAAGATGCTCTGATGAGCTCAAACACAGAAGTTGGATGAGAACCCAGATAAGAGAGATAATGTGACATTCATGGAAGATGCTCTGATGAGCTCAAGCACAGAAGTTGGATGAGACCCCAGATAAGAGAGATAATGTGACATTCATGGAAGATGCTCTGATGAGCTAAAACACAGAAGTTGGATGAGACCCCAGATAAGAGAGAAAATGTGACATTCATGGGAGGAGGCTCAACACAGAAGTTGGATGAGACCCCAGATAAGAGAGATAATGTGACATTCATGGAAGATGCTCTGATGAGCTCAAGCACAGAAGTTGGATGAGACCCAGATAAGAGAGATAATGTGACATTCATGGAAGATGCTCTGATGAGCTAAAACACAGAAGTTGGATGAGACCCCAGATAAGAGAGATAATGTGACATTCATGGAAGATGCTCTGATGAGCTCAAGCAGAGAAGTTGGATGAGACCCCAGATAAGAGAAAACAAATTCATGGAAGATGCTCTGATGAGCTCAAGCACAGAAGTTGGATGAGACCCCAGATAAGAGAGATAATGTACATTCATGGAAGATGCTCTGATGACTAAAAAAGAAGTTGGATGAGACCCCAGATAAGAGAGATACTGTAACATTCATGGAAGATGCTCTGATGAGCTCAAGCACAGAAGTTGGATGAGACCCCAGATAAGAGAGATAATGTGACATTCATGGAAGATGCTCTGATGAGCTCAAGCACAGAAGTTGGATGAGACCCCAGATAAGAGAGATAATGTGACATTCATGGAAGATGCTCTGATGAGCTCAAGCACAGAAGTTGGATGAGACCCCAGATAAGAGAGATAATGTGACATTCATGGAAGATGCTCTGATGAGCTCAAGCACAGAAGTTGGATGAGACCCCAGATAAGAGAGATACTGTAACATTCATGGAAGATGCTCTGATGAGCTCAAACACAGAAGTTGGATGAGACCCCAGATAAGAGAGATAATGTGACATTCATGGAAGATGCTCTGATGAGCTCAAGCACAGAAGTTGGATGAGACCCCAGATAAGAGAGATAATGTGACATTCATGGAAGATGCTCTGATGAGCTCAAGCACAGAAGTTGGATGAGACCCCAGATAAGAGAGATAATGTGACATTCATGGAAGATGCTCTGATGAGCTAAGCACAGAAGTTGGATGAGCCCCCAGATAAGAGAGATAATGGAAAAAAATGCTCTGATGAGCTCAAGCACAGATCCAGTTAAAGGAGTAGGAGGAATTAGTCCTTTTGCAAAGGTGTAGAATTTTAATAGTACAGGCTCCCAGAGAGGTAAATTGACCAGTTATCAATCCTGTCTACTGCAGAGGGTGCCTCCAACTTCCCACTGGTCAATGAGTGACCCCACCAGTTCACCCTAGTCCTTCCTAGTAGGGAAGCCAAGTAGCAGTAGGGACTGTTGTTGTTGTATGGAGGATGAGGAAGTAGCGTATCCTGAAAAGGGGTCATCCGTCGGGCCAGACTTTATAAAGCCGGTCCGCGGCTGATGGACACAGACAGACGGTGGGCGCCGACAGTGGCTGGTAAACTTGTTTCAGAGCTGACAGGTCCACAGCGTGCGTAGGACCACTAGGTGTCAATTATATCTCTACAAATTCTCACATCGTCAGTGTGTGAAGTTTGGCATTGACATTACGAACCCATACAGTTGGTGGAAGCAGTAAGACGGTGTGGATCAGCAATGCGTCACGCATCCGGCCAGAATCGCTCTGAACTTAGCGGGCAGAGGGTCGACTAAGGACAAGGAGCAGTTGGGTCAACATCCGTGTTGAACGGGACAGACTTCGAACTGTGACACGGAGGACAAGAATGTTTATTGTTTCCTTGGTTGTGTCACGAGGGGTAGCGTTGTCATTTGAAACAACAGACAACAGTTTGATTATTATAAACTAGAGTTGATATTTCCTCACACGGTGGTGTTTTGTTTACCCGTGTCACAGCTAACGTAGCCACAGTTGACATGTGTGAATGTCAGAAGGTGGTGTTCACAGATGTTATCTTGGTGCATCTTAGACCTGACCACTGAATGTGTCTGTTGCAGTCGTCGACTGCGTCCTATGTAACAACGGACACAGTGAAAAATCAGGGCTGCTACAGTGATAGACTTGCAACTGGACCGACCTGTGTCCAGCTACTGCTCTTAGGCATACTATCATCTACGCTTGACAAGCAGAATCCAACACCTGCTGAAACGATACATTGTCTTGTGTTGCAGTCGTTGAGTGTAACGATGTGTCTGAGCTGCAGCGAATCATCTCATTCTATAAAGACAAGCCACAAGGTAAGAAGAAGAAGCCGCGATGAAGCTGAGTGAAGACGTGCAAGACTGTACATATCCACAGAACAACCAGATTGAGTGCAACCACTGAGACGTGTTACATCCGTGACATGACGTCTGGTAACCACCTGTCAGACAACTTGCAATAGAAGAAGTTACACCAAACACAGTTGTCATGTCAGACAGGGCAGGTCGAGGGACGATGATTGGGTCGTGACGTGCACACGCCGTTTAGAGGACCTTGAAGCCACCCTCGCCCAGGTGCAGGGCGAGGATGGCCTGACGGACAGGTGTGAATACTGGGGTAACTATGTGGCCCAGCTACAGTGGATTATCACAGAATATCAAGACCAACATTCTAACAAGACAGCTACAAGTCAAGAGTGACCGAGTCACCACCTGCCACAGGTAAACTATGTCAGGTGTCTTGTCACATCACGTCACACATGTGACAACACCATATTGTGACATCAGCGCCCCTCACGGGTGTCACCGGGCAACGGGATTTACCCTTGCCAGGGGTAGACAACCGTGTGTGAGACTTTGTGGGGATTCTCTTCTGGTCTATATTGATTTAGTCAGGCCTGGCCACTTGAAAGAATGTAACAAGTCGACAATGACAAATTTATATATTCATTGAGGGGTCGGCTCAAAGGTGACATATTATAAATTGATTGTTCATACATTGAACTGATTTTATTTATTTTACATTAAATTGTTTCCTTTTTTGTGTCACAAGGAGTAGCGTTGTCATTTGAAACAATAAAGTAGACAAGAGTTTGATTATAATTACAAGAGTTTAACCGTGTCACAGCTAACGTAGCCACAGTTGACATGTGTGAATGTTAGAAGGTTGTGTTCACGATGTTATCATCATAAGACATACGTCTTGGTGCATCTTAGACCTGACGACTGAATGTGTTTGTTGCAGTCGTTGACTCCGTCCTATGCATTAGTCGAGTGTATCTGCTGAAGTCACCCCACAATCCTCGAGTCTATGGCCCCAGCTTGGAGTTACCTGGGCTGACATTGAGGTCAACGGACGCAGGCAGACATCAGGGCTGCTACTGTGATAGACGTCCAACTGGACCGACTCATGTCCAGCTACTGCTCTTAGGCATACTATCATCTACGCTTGACCAGCAGAATCCGACACCTGCTGAAACGATACATTGTCTTGTGCTGAGTCGCCTCGACTACTGCAATGGTCTACTCGGTGGACTGAACAATGCACTGACTCCAACGAGCACAAAACTCTGTCACTCGCCTTATCAACCCAACCGTGTGAGACGGCGAGGTCATATCACGCCGATCTGTAATCGCTGCATTGGCTGACGATCAAGATGAGAGTCACATTCAAGATCTCTACTTACATGTATAAGATCCTGATAGACATAATATTATAAACAGGACCACATTCGACTCGGTGCAAATGCAAGCGGTACCGATCTTGCTTCAACTAATCGCAATGAAATGCGTGTAGCAATATTGAGAATAAGTACGACTCAAGAAACCTTTTGTTTTTTCCGTATTATTTCCACCTTGCATCCTGATCAATATTTTGTTGTTCCATCATTGACACTGGATGTGACTTTTGATCAGTGCACTATAAATAGAATAGATATATTCAGGGCTAATCTCAAAAATCAGCCAGCGCGTGCTGTAATTAGTAGGCCAAGGACAGGCTCAAAACACATTACGAACCCTTACAGTTGGTGGAAGCAGTAAGACGGTGTGGATCAGCAATGCGTCACGCGTCCGGCCAGAATCGCTCTGAACTTAGCGGGCAGAGGGTCGACTAAGGACAAGGGGCAGTTGGGTCAACATCCGTGTTGAATGGGACAGACTTGGAACTGTGACACGGAGGACATTTGAAACAACAGACAACAGTTTGATTATTATAAACTAGAGTTGATATTTCCTCACACGGTAGTGTTTTGTTTACCCGTGTTGCAGCTAACGTAGCCACAGTTGACATGTGTGAATGTCAGAAGGTTGTGTTCACAGATGTTATCTTGGTCCATCTTAGACCTGACCACTGAATGTGTTTGTTGCAGTCGTCGACTGCGTCCTATGTAACAACGGACGCAGTGAAAAATCAGGGCTGCTACAGTGATAGACTTGCAACTGGACCGACCCGTGTCCAGCTACTGCTCTTAGGCATACTATCATCTACGCTTGACCAGCAGAATCCAACACCTGCTGAAACGACACATTGTCTTGTGTTGCAGTCGTTGACTCTGTCCTATGCGTTCGTCGAGTGTAATGATGTGTCTGAGCTGCAGCGAATCATCTCATTCTATAAAGACAAGTCACAAGGTAAAAAGAAGAAGCCGCGATGAAGCTGAGTGAAGACGTGCAAGACTGTACATATCCACAGAACAACGAGATTGAGTGCAACCACTGAGACGTGTTCCACCCGTGATATGATGTCTGGTAACCACCTGTCAGACGCTTGCAATAGAAGAAGTTACACCAAACACAGTTGTCATGTCAGACAGGACAGAGGTCGAGGGACGATGATTGGGTCGTGACGTGCACACGCCGTTTAGAGGACCTTGAAGCCACCCTCGCCCAGGTGCAGGGCGAGGATGGCCTGACGGACAGGTGTGAATACTGGGGTAACTATGTGGCCCAGCTACAGTAGATTATCACAGAATATCAAGACCAACATTCTAACAAGACAGCTACAAGTCAAGAGTGACCGAGTCACCACCTGCCACAGGTAAACTATGTCAGGTGTCTTGTCACATCAAGTCACACATGTGACAACACCATATTGTGACATCAGCGCGCCCTCACGCGGTGTTACCGGGGCAACGGGATTCACCCCTGCCCGGGGTAGACAACCATGTTTGAGACTTTGTGGGAATTCTCTTCTGGTCTATATTGATTTAGTCAGTGCCCGGCAAATGAAACAAAGTCGACAATGACAAATTTATATATTCATTGAGGGGTCGGCTCAAAACCAGGTGACATGTTATCAACTGATTTTTCATACATTGAACTGATTTTATTTATTTTACATTAAATTGTTTCCTTTTTTCTGTCACAAGGAGTAGCGTTGTCATTTGAAACAATAACGTAGACAAGAGTTTGATTATAACAGACTAGAGTTTAACCGTGTCACAGCTAATGTAGCCACAGTTGACATGTGTGAATGTTAGAAGGTTGTGTTCACAGATGTTATCATCGTAAGACGTAAGACTTGGTCCATCTTAGGCCTGATGATTGAACTGTATCTGTGTATAGAAATTCTTGTCTTCTGGATGACATTTGTTAGAAATCAATTTTTCATGCATTGAACGGATTTTATTTGTTTTACATTAAATTGTTTTCTTTTTTGTTTCACAAGGAGTAGCATTGTCATTTGAAACAATAAAGTAGACAAGAGTTTGATATTATAGACTAGAGTTGATATTTCTTCACACGGTAGTGTTTCGTTTAACCGTGTCACAGCTAACGTAGCCACCGTTGACTGTGTGAATGTTAGAAGGTTGTGTTCACGATGTTATCATCGTAAGACGTACGACTTGGTTTTTGACCTGACCACTGAATGTGTTTGTTGCAGTCGTCGACTCTCTCCCGCTCCAACTCATGTAGATAAAACACCCTCGCCCTGGTGCAGGCACGACCTTTGCCCGGGCAGGGGT